>JAODAL010003549.1:0-171603 GCA_025379985.1 Phyllomedusa bahiana
GAAGTCGAAGTTTGGGGTACTTCGGGTAAAGAGTGTGTTTTTCATTGAAAAAATGGCTGCGAGCCATGGGTTACATGGGGCAAAGAACTCTGGGAGGAAGAAGGGCTTACCCCTGCATGACATGTGCGAGTGACCCAATCAGAGGGGCGGGATTCTGTGACGTCACCGCACTTTTAAAAGCCCGGGGGGCGCGGTGGGAGTCTCCCGCTTCACTGTACTAAAGCGGAAGTGCTGCTGCGGCTGTTTGTTACTAAAGAACTGATTTTTATACAGCGATTTTTGTGGGGTGTCTCGCTTGTTCAGAGTGTTCTTTAAGTTTATTTTTTAATTTTTTTGGGGTTTTGGATCTGAAATCCAGTGTGCGCCCACTGCAGTGCAATACATTTAAACCCTATTGTCACGCACATTGAATATCCAAGGGGGATCTAACCGTTCCTGTTGTATTCTTTAAAAGAAACAGCGTTTTTACAATAAAATTTCCCCACTTCTTTTTTTGGCTGTAAATTCTTTGGCAAAATTTACATCCAGGGTTAAAATTAAGGTTTTTATTCAGCTGTGGTGACCCCAAGAAACCGCCTTTTTCCCCGCCAAAATTATACATTTTTCCTGTAGCCTAATTCACAAGCAAAGGTTAATTACAATTTTTTTTTCTTGTTGGGGTTTAGCGTAGAAAAACGGCATTGTAAACGCTAAAAAGCTAGTAGTTTGTGGTGGCTCAATTCTTTGGCGAATTTACTCCAGGGGTAATTTAAGGTTTTGTTCTGCAGTTGATGGGTAAAGAACTTTGTTTTTCCCCACCACAGAAAAAATTCTGTAGAAAATTCCTTCCGAAGGTTAATTTAAAACTTTTTTGTGCTTTTATATTCAGAAAAAATACACAGTTTTTTAAACGGCATTTTAAAAGTCAATTTTTCCTGCCCATTTGTGGAGCGCAATTTATTAAAGGGTTACCAAGCTTGTTACTGGGTTCATTTGGCGTCAAATCGGGGTATGTATTTTTTTATCAGATATTTCATCAAAAGTGTCTGTAATTTTAGAACAAAAGTAGTCAGAAGGAAAAGGGTGGCAGGCTCTTCCCTGCGGGGGCAGAGGCACAAAATTCCTGTAGAGGTGCAGCACGAAAAGGGGGACGTCGCAGCAGGGGTCACTCGGTGAGGCCACAACTGCCGTTTCTAGCGGCCGGGTTGTTGTTCGCAACCCAATGGTTCTTGATTGGTTAAATAGGTCATCATTCTCCCAGATGACTTTGACAACCCAGCCAAGAGTCGGGGGGAACTTTCAGAAAAAACCCCTTAGTTGGCTGGTCGGGAGCGGGTCGCGGCCTCACCTGTCCTCAACCCCCCTCTGTCGGATGGTTTCCCCTCACCCGAGATTATATGTGGTCGGGGGCTCAGCGCCACTATATAGCGAGGATGAAAATTTGAGGAGGGCAGTCAGCAGCTACTTGGCAGCGAAGAAAGGGGGCCCAATATCCTGCTTTTGCGTAGGGGCAAATATAGATGTTGAGAGGGGGTGGGAGGTTCTGTTGTGGAGGTCAGCCTTGCTACCAAGCCCGGTGATGAGGACAGCGTGAGTGAAACACAAATAGATGATGATGTACCCGCCCGCATTGGGAGGGGGGGTGGGGGCAAGGGCTTCATCATCGTAGGAGAAGAGGGGTACTTGCGCGTCAGGCAGCGGCGCACCCAGCAAATGGGTCGTGGGGCCCGTGAGTCGAGGTAGCAGCAGTGTGAGGTGGGGCCAAGCGGCCACGGGGTCAAAACCCCGCTTCGAGGTCCAAAAAAGTAGCGGCAAGGGGTCAGCGAGGCAGCGGGGGGCAGTAGTATCATGTGGAGCGGTGGGGGAAAAATCGATACTCGGCAGTGGGGCAGTTCTTTGCTAAGACCCGGGGAGCCGAATATGGGTTATGTAGAATCTGAAAGAAAAAGTAAAAGCGTGGCCGGGAGCTAACGTTGGCACCCGGCCCTGCGTAAAACAATGCGCGTCATCACCCGGTGGCCTGGGAAAAACGTGGCTAGATGTGGGGGTCCATCGCCCCCGCAGCAGAGCCCCCGTGGCACGCATGCCATTGAGCAGTCAAGGCTCCACCCCCTCTCAAAGGGAGCCTTTTCTCTTTGACATCATCTCCGGTCCGATGCTCCTGCTCCTCGCTACTCATGGCGCCGCAGTCTTTTCAGCGAGGCGATTGAAAAGAGAAAACGTATGCGTCCAACCATCCAAAGGTGCAAAAGCTGACGTACCCTGTCCGGTTTTTTGGTGCTGCAGTCCCTCCCTTCCCAAAATGGGGGGGACCTGCACTTTTCAGAGAACTAATGGTTTGTGCCGAGCAGAGAGGGGTTTCCCAAGCCGTAATTTTTTTTAAAAAAAAAGGCGTACCAGCACTTAAAATATGTAAAACCAGAGGGGGCCCCGTCATTGGCTTATGGTTTGTTCCAAGGTGCAGGGCAGGCGGAGTCTGGAGCTGTAATTTCGGTTCGGGGCCAGTACATGCCCTTTTTTCGGCCCACTGGGGAATGTGCTTCTGACCCAGGCCACCCCCCAACTTGGAAGGAGACGCCCCTTTTCCCCCGTTGTCAACTGCGGTCCTGCGCCAATGTCCTCCTCCTCCTCCCCCACCACCCACCATCTCAGCCCCAAAGTATGTCCTCATCCATGTGTGGGCACAGCGGGTGTCCGCGTTCACCCTGGCTTGCCCCGGCGAACGAAGTCAACAGGGGAGGAAAGCTCCCCGTTTGCAGCAAAAAATCGAGTGTGGCTTTTCCGCGCCCCAAGCAAACGGAAAACCCTGGTGGGACAATGGGAGGAACTGGTTTTTCCCTGCTGCACCGGGGGGATGCTCCATGGCCCTGCATGGGCACGGTTCAAATTTGGTTGGAAAAGGTTCCTGAAGTCTTCACGATCTTCAGAAGATTTGAAATGGCCAGGAAAAAATGTGATGCAAATTCTCCATTCCCACAAAGCAAGAAAACCCTCCTCAGTTGCAGTGGGAAAAGGCCCCCCCCCAAACCTCTTTATTGCAATGTTTCCCCCGTTGGGTTCCAGCCTGCAATGTTGACCGACTGTATGAAAAAGAGAAAAGGGATTAATGATTTTTTGATGATCCCGGCAGACGGAGTACTCCCTGTGTAACTTTGTGTCGCAGTGGCAGCTCATGGTGGGCACCCGCCCTTTGTCGAGGCCCTTCGAGGAGGCCACGTTTTTTGTCGTCCAGGACTCGGGGTGAATAACGTCATTCACTGCTTCATGTCTGGAAAAAGATGCTGAAAAAAATTTTTGGGGGGGGACTGGAGACATGGCGATACTCTCGCGGCCACCTGAGCCCTTGGGACTGAAAAAAGGGGAGGAGGGCATTGGGGCAGAAGCATTGTCTGGGGAAATGGTACATTTTTACCAGGTGACAAGAGGGAGGAGCAGGAGCAGCTGGAGGAGGGGTGGGATGAGGAAGACGAGGCAGTGACCAGCAAGTCCGGTTTTGGGAGTATCAGTGGAGATGGGGCGGGGCCCTCGGAGTCCCTTTTGCAGATGGCCCCCCAGCTTTCTGATTTGCCTGGCTGTGACGGAATATCAGCATCCCGGGAGAGGGATGACTTCGGGTCTCCCCCTATTGGACCCCCGCTACCGGTCCCAAAAAGGGAGCCTTTTCCCAGCTATTGGAGGGAGGACAAATCAAATTTCTATAGGGAAAACCCCCGTAAATCATTGGCCGCTGCCCATGTGCGGCATCGTCCCCCTCTGACAGGTCTGACCCCGGGGGGTTCTTTAGCGCTCATACTACTGCCGCGGGTGCCGGGGGGAAGGTGGGGGGGGTCGGAGCAGTACCAGCTCCATAGCAGAACCTAAGTCTGGAGTCAGATGGCAGTTCCCTTTACCCGCCCCAGTAGGAGGGCGTCGCCAGCAGCAGCGGACCTGGGCAGACCCTGAACCAACAGGTGGTGGCCCACTTGGACAGCACTCTGCCACCCAGTTAGAAATCGCTGGACTACTGGGGGGCCAAAAATGGATGTGTGGCCGCAGTTGCCCAGTTTGCAGTGGGGAAAACTTCTGCCCCGGGCCAGTAGTGTGGATCAGGCGGGTGTTCAGTGCGGGGGGCCATGTTACCCCAAGGAGAACCCGCTTGTCCTGGGAAATGTGGGGCGATGCCTTTGTAAGATGAGTCAGGCATGGATCGGCAGGATTTCCACACCCAAGCCTTAGGGGTAGACTACATCACCATGCGCCTCACCAAACTGTGAGAAATGAGTCGGGGTTCAAACTACCTGCCTCAGCCACTATTCTGATGCCGCACCCGCCTGATGCACACATCTGCTGACATTTTTCTCCATCTGCCACCAACCATCTTTACCAGGGACTGGTTTTGCCACCCACCTCCACTCTGTCATTGTACCACTGTCTGACCTCATGCTGCTGCTGTGGATGCTACCGTGACCTCCACACTGTCATTGTGCCACTCTCTGATCTCATGCTGTTTCTCCTGCCGCCGTCACCTCCACTCTCTGTCATTGTGCCACTTTGTGGCCTACTCCAGTTTTTCCCACCTCCGAATGTGATTGTGCCACTTCTGACCTCATGCTGCTCCCTGTGACCTAGACACTGTCATTGTGCCACTCTGTGGCCTATTCCTGTTTTTGCCACCTCCAGAATGTCATTGTGCCACTGTCTGTCCTCATGCTGCTGCTATGGCTGCTGCCGTGAATTTAAACACTGTGTCATTGTGCACTGCCTGACCTCATGCTGTGCGGTGGCTGCTGCCGTGACCTCCACACTGTTTTCATTGTCCCACTCTGTGGCCCTACTCCTGTTTTTGCCCCCTCAAGAATGTCATTGTGCCACTCCCTGACCTCATGCTGCTGCTGTGGCTGCTGCCGTGACCTCCACACTGTGTCATTGTGCCACTGTCTGACCTCTGCTGCTGTGTGGCTGCTGCCGTGACCTACACAACTGTGTCATTGTGCCACTGTCTGACCTCAGCTGCTGCTGTGGCTGCTGCCGTGAACCTACACACTGTGTCATTGTGCCCTGACCTCATTCTGCTGCCGTGGCTGCTGCCGTGCCCTCCACACTGTGTCATTGTGCCACTCTGTGGCCTATTCTGTTTTTGCCACCTCCAAGATGTCATTGTCCCACTGTCGGCCCTCATGTATGTGGCTGCCGCCTTTCACCTCCACACTCTGTCACTAATGTTGCCACCTGAGCTCTCAGCTTGTTTTTTTCCAGCTTTTTTGGCATGACTTTATCAGGAAACATTCCCCTTCAGTTTTTTGGTCAGTTTTCCCCTTTTTTAAGTCCCCAGGGAATTTTAGAGTAAAGCGATTCTAAGAGCGGTGGCAGTAAAGTGGTGTCATACAAAAAACACAACATTGTATAAAGCCCAAAACCAACCCCCCCTCTGCTATTTAAGCATGGCACAACGTTCTAAAGCACCCTGCGGCTCGTGCAGCCTGGAAATAGCTGTTTTTTAACGTGATTCGTCCAAAGAAATTTGGGAACGAAGTTATTTTTTGCCGAGAAATTCGGCGAAGTAAAACAAAACAATTTGGGAAATTCGCCCATCTTAGTCATCATCTTGAGAAGATGGCCTTACAGTAAGGGAGCGGAAGATCATCCATCGTTTCTAGTTCCTTACAATTTTGAGGAACGAGGGGGGTAATTGGGTGTAAATGGCTCGGGGACTTACCGATATTTTTCCCAGTACTTGATGGAGGCACCCGCGGGGTATAGGTAATTGCAAAGCAGATGTGGGAGGGTGAAAGGCGGGGGAGAGATCCAAAAATTTGATTTTTAACAGATCTAAAGCTATGGGGAACCTCCCCCAGTGGGTAGATAGATAAATCAAAAGGGTTCATCAGCAAATAAGGAGCCTTTAAATAATGGATGAATCGATATTAATCCCCAGGGATCTGGTTTTGGTGGCCAGTGTTGGAGGCGGCTTAGGGCCCCAAATGAAAAGTGTGGGGAAATGGGCATCCTGGCGAGTCCCTTTCCCCCAAAATGAATGGCCCTAGAAAAAAATCCCCGGGGTATGATTGGCGCGGGGTTGGGTATATAGTGAAGAGTTTAAAAGAACGGAAGGCTCCCGGGAACCCGAATCGTCCATCACTGCCCCCCAGTCTCCGTGCCCTGTCGAACGCTTTTTCTGCATCAAGGAAAGGACAGTGGAGATGGATAAAAGCCCGGATTACATTTGATCCATCAGGACAGAAATTGATTTTACATATTGAGAGGCTGCTCTCCCCTTAACAAATCCCTCTTTTGAGGGTAATGAGACAGGGAAGAAGAGTGGCCAGCCGGGCTGCCAACACCTTAGAAAAAATTTTTAAGTCAACATTTTTTAATGAAATTGGGCAGTACGAGGAGGGAGGGGACCGTCCTTTCCGGGCTTCGGTTAAAATTTTATAAACCCCGTGTTCATATATTGCGGGATGGGAGTGTTAGTCAGGAATAGATTGAGACGGGGGTTTAAAGGGGGGTGTGATTCGGATTAAGAATTTTTTGAATTTCTGGAACCTCGGGGCCGGGGGCTTTTTTTTCCCCAAATTTCTTAAAAACCCCTAGAAATTTCTTCATTTTGGACGGGTTGGTTTTTGGTAGTCCTGTCTGCCTCGAAGGGAGGGGAAGAGACAGGGGCCCCAAGCCAGTCTGGGGGCCCCTGTATCGGAGGTTTTGGTGAATTAAATGGTCATAGAACTCGCGTAGGAATTTTTAAATAGCAGTGCAGAATATTGATATTCCCGAGAGTCCTTCAATGCTTTGATATTGGAACTAGATTTAAAACCCCTTAGCAAAATTGGCTAAAAGCCCCCCTGCTTTTTTCCCCCAAACCTGAATAATTTAGCTGACCCCGGGATCGCCGGGACCCCTCTCTTTTACTCCAGCGCCATACCTTTTTTTAGTGTTAAAACCATTGGATTTGGCTGCAGGAGTTGGGTTGGAGAGAAAATCTTGGAAAGATTGCCAAAAGTTTAAACTCAACAATCTGATTGATCCGCCCCCCAACTTCCGGGGTGTTTAGTGTAGGCAATCAAGGGGCCCTCTAATGACCCCCCTTTAGTGTCTCCAAAGTAAGTTGGCTCCGTTCATCCTCCGGGGTTGTCTTGTAAAAATTGCAGCCACCCCCCTCGGAGGATATTAGAAAAGCCCCTCGTCCCCCAAAAGGTAAGAGGGAATCTCCAGGGTAATTTATTGGGGCAGGTCTGACAGTTTGAGGCAAGAGGGGCATGATCTGAAAAACTAAATTTCCTTAATATCACAGAGATCCACTCTTTGCTGGTTTTGGGGGAGAGGGTAGAATATAATCATACGGGACCATGAATTTGGGGGGGAAAAAAAAAAAGGAAAAGTCCCCTTTCCCTCAGGATGAAGCGACCTCCAAGTATCAACCAAAAGAGGTCTGAAATAAAAAATTTGCCCAAAAGTGGGGGGTCATGGGATACGGGAAAACGGGGGAGCTATCATGGACGTTTTCTATCTTCTGGGAATTAACCCCCGGTTAAAAAACCCCCCCCACAATTTTTAAAAGGTTTGGGTCAAAAGATAAAAATTTGGGTTTTCAGTTTTTTAGAAAGACCCTTGGTTGGATAGGGGCCCTAGATTATAGATGGAAAAAAAATTCCCCTGAGACTTTCAAGGATACATGAAAACCGGCGGCCCTACTATCTGGGTTGGGGGTAACAAGGAATAAGACAGATTTTTTGGTGGGAAAATTACACCCCTTTTTCCCTTTTAAAGGATGGGGGCCCGAAACGAGCCCATCCAAAGGCGCTTAAGCCTGCTGAAATCTCCCTCCCCAAGTGAGTTTCCCGAAGGGCGGTGATGTCTGTTAATTTTTTGAGGGGACGTAGAATCATAATTCTTTAGAAGAAGACCCAGTCCCTTAATGTTCACGAGTTACTTGCATAAAAATAAGTGCAAAGAATTATAGCACAGCAGTGAATGAAGGAAAGGACTCACGCCCAGGGAGAGAGACCGCGACACATCCCACAGCTGCATCCCGACCTACTAAACACAGTACAAACAAAAAAAAAGAGGTACCAAAACAGAAAAGAAAAAAAAAAAAAAGACCCCTTGGGCGGAAAACCAAAAAACCCCAAAAACCGCCAATGCCAATGGCTATTGGCTTCCTTCTTCCAACAGTAGGAGGAAGTACAAGTAAGGGGAAATAGTGCCCAAAAGCCCCCAAAGGGACCCTAATGGTAAGGCATTTCGGGGGAAGGGCTATCAATTATCAAAAGTATCTTAAACTGACTATTAAAGTTAATCGTAATACAAGTTCAGCCCTGAGTTGAACTTTAGCAAAAGGACAAATTAAAAAAGGGGGGGCTGCCCCAAAGAATAAGGGTACAGGGTTTCAGAGAATGTTAGGTTCCTGAGGGTCCCGCACGCCAAGCGAAAGTAAGCGTTGTTCGAATTTTGTTTTTATGACACACTGAAATGTACATTGGCACAGAACACGTTTCTTTTTAGTGTGTTTTCAAAACTTTCGAATATTTGTCCTTTTCACCCTCTTACGGAAATCCGAAAAAGAGCTGAATAGACTATTATTCAAAGGATTTGAAGAGTTTGCCCTTTATTTGAGAGTTTTTGTCTTTTTGTAAAGAAACCCCCATATTGTAGAACCTTTTATCTTGTAATCATTGGAAGGGTTATTGCATTAGAATAAATAGCTTATTACATATTTTATATTTATGGTTTGTATTGCTACTTCATTTTCTTAGCAAAAATCAAGTGTTTTTGCACAATAAGATTGCAAAATTTCACAAAATGACATGTAGGGACTTTTGGGAAACCCGGAGGACAGTAAATTAACTGTGGCGCCCCTGTCAGGAGCAGAGCCAAGGCAAATAGGGTCTGGGTTGTTTTAAAAAGGGGGATAGATGCAATGAGGAACATAATTCCCCATTTCAAGTACTGGTTGCCCCACAGGAATATTGGTTTCAGTTTGGCCCAGTGCCAAAGGGAAAGCTTGTAGAGCTTGAACAGGTAAAAGGTTGGGGGAACAAAAATAATAAAAAGGGCTGGGTGGAGCAATCCCCGAAAATTTTGCAAGGTTAGGGTTATTTAGTTTAGTGAAAAGACGGCTTCGGGGGAACATAAATATGTTTAAATATATTAAGGGCCAATATAGAGATCTCACTAAAGATTTATTTATACCCAGGACTGTATTAGGAACAAGGGGGATCATCTACGTCTTGAGAAAAGAAAGTTTCTACATAAACATAGAAAGGGATTCTTTACTGTTAGAGCGGTGAGACTGTGGAACTCTCTGCCAGAGGAAATTGTCATGGTGAATTCACTAACAGAGTTCAAGAAGGGCTTGGATGCATTTCTGGAGCATGATAACATAACAAGTTATAGTGACTAGGATTCTGGAGAAGGGTCGTTGATCCAGGGATTTATTCTGATTGCCAGATTGAGTCGGGAAGGAATTTTTTCCCTAACATGAGGACAATTGGCTTCTGCCTCATGGGGGTTTGCCTTCCTTGGAGCAACACTTTAACACTTTAGCAACACTTTAGCAAAATGGGCTGAACTGGATGGACGTATGTCTTTTTTCGGACTGACAAACTATGTAACTTCAGACTTCACTAGAAATGTTACTAAATTACCTAGGTCTTATTACAAAATCTGCAACGAGGCCCGATAAGTATTTTGTGTCCTTCATAGTACTGCAAATGGACCTTTCTGGCCCCCATAGGCTCCAGAGCACATGTAAAGCAGGAATGTCTACACCCCCTATAGTTGCACCTCTAGATTTTACCAGTGCGATCTTCACATGTACGTAAATTAGTAGATCATTTTGACATATTTCTGTGCCCTATAACTATTTTTGTAACCCTGTTTACTGTCCAAGCAGTTGTGTGTTTTTAGGGCAGTGATCAGATATAAACAGGACAATAGAGCATGGTCTTCAACTAAATGGATCTGTGCCCTTTTTTATGGCATAGAAGACTAGACATAAAGACCACATTCTACAGAGCTGCAAATGAGAAGTATTATGTACAAATCTCCACTTTGCTTCTTGGTGACTACAAGACATTACTACCAATAATTTGCATCATTACAAGAGATACTGAACAGACCGATAAGTATCCTTCCAGAGCAGTGCCACTGCCAGTGTTCGGGTCTACTCCAAGAATCCTCTTATTTTGACTCGGTGGGGATGGACAAATCATGGCACCATCACAACAGGATACATGGCACATATAGCCACACACTGTTGAAACACAATGAACTATTAGTCCTGAACCATTCTATTAGAAAACCGATCATTAAAGAAGCAGTTCTTACCTTCACAGCACACTCCTTGCCGCACAAGTCCAACCATGACAGATGTACAGCGGAGACATTTTGTAGGGGATGTAAAGCTTTTGACTTTGAAGGTGTGTGTCTTTGGCTGTCAGCAAATTAAAGGAAGATAAATGAACCAAGAATATTACATGTAGAAATAAATTATGTTAAAGAATAACAGACCACAATGTTTGCCCTAATTTTAAAATATATCTGCTAAAAATGTCACCCCAAACACTGGACAAGTGGATTTCAGGCGAAGGCAAATTAATTATACTAATTTAATAAATAACAATATGTATGTAGACATCTGTGTCTGCATTTTCTGCCCACAGATATGACATCTTAGGAGGTTGACTACATTCATACCTTGTCTAAGGACTCATCTATACATTCTATGATTCCGGCAGATCTCCTGTTTGCTTTATTTTTCACAGACTAGGAAGAGAACAAAAATATATTTGGACATCAGTTTGCTATAGATTATATCACGGGCTTTTTATACAACTTTATTCAAGAATTCACCAGCAATAAGCAACACAGAGTATATATGCAACATGCATGGAAATTTAGTTATTTTAGGATGGGTTTTACAACTTTTTAATGTACCTTGTGTTTCAGTTTTCCATATGCAGGATCTTTTCAACTAACAGTGAGTGGTTTATTTTTAGAAGCTGATAAAATCCTTAGAAAATCTTCAGAATGGACACAATCACAAATTATGAATTGCCTACACTAAGGCTACATCCACACGATTCTGAATCGTAAAACCTCAGGTGTGAGACAAGCATTTGAACAGTATTTTACACAACAACCTGAGGATTTTTAACTTGGTTTTAATTTTTCAGTGCAGATTTTTTATTCAGTTTTCCAATCGGTTTATGGATTATAGAGCACTATTGAGTTTTTGGACAGATCAAAGTCAAAATCCTCGCCAAAAAACATGCACAAAGCTTTTTTTTCTTTTCATGACATTGACTTCAAGAGTAAATTTTCTGCCGTTTTCCAAGTGAAATCCAGTGGAAGAATAAACAGGTTTCAAGTTTTTTGAAAAAAAAAATGGCGGTTTTGAAATCCAACCTCAGAAAATCGAATCGTGTGGTCTACAACTCCAATTTTCTATTGAGGTCTATGGAGATGGTTTTACAGTCCGTTTTCGATGGTTTTGAAAATCCACATCAAAAACCAACTGGAAACCCTTGCCGTGTAGACAGACCCTTAGAGAAATGAATTGGTACTTTCTAATTAATAACATTTTAATTCATAAATGCGTTTCTATATTTTCGACAAAACACTTAGTAATTAAGTAAAAACCTACTGTAACCTATTCTGATCACAAAATCTTTCCAATTCCCAACAGGTACAAGAACAGTACTTGTGGACTCCTACTCACATCAGTTCTGTCTACTCGTCTCAAGATGATATTGCTCTACACTTGAGGTTGCTCTGATTTTTATGAATTGACCACATCCTTCTGTTGAAAAAATAAAAAAATTATTGCTTGCTAAACTGTGACAAGAAATACTGCACTTTTGTAGATTTATGTATTCTTATAAATCTCTATCTATTTTAACTAATATATCGGTATTCAAGGATGCCACTTCCGTGGCAAAAATGTGCTTATTGTGTCACTAAAGAAGCCATTCGTACCTCAGAACGGAATGATAAAAATGGAATTAGAGAGTGTTGCGGCTTGTTTTCTAAAAAACAAATAAATTCACATTGAAGACAAAGGCTAATGATGATAATGATTCTGTCACCAAGGATAACTCCCAGCACCTGCTGTCCCCTTAGTCTTTGCTTCCTCTCGCAACTTCTCGATTTCCACTCTGAGCTTCTTGTTTTCTTCATCTGCCTCCTGTAACTTTCTGTAAAGAGACCATGAAATACACAACACACTTTAAAAGAGTATCTTCACTGAGTTGCTTCTCACATAAGTCATTTGTCAGAGGAGGAGGTGGAAGCAACACTAAGTGGCCCCTAATTCACCCATAGCAATGTTACAACTCTCAGAGCCTCTTCTGTCAAGCATACGGCGGCTTCTGTGAGAGCGCAGACATTGCAACAGGTGAATAAAATCGTCCATTTTATCTGAATGCTACTTTCATTTCCTTTTTTAGCTCCACATTTTTGGACTTTGGATCTGTGGAATGTCCTCCGACTAAAAGATCTACTATGTTATTGTTTTGTGTTTTCTTTATTATATTTTATTATAGCTAGTGGGCTAAGTAATGTAATTTATGCCACAAAACTGTGTGCTAAAACCCTAGCTAAGCAATTACATAAGGGGAAAACTAAATCATGCATGTGCCCCTACTAGTTATACACAATGACCATCAGCACCTGTCGGTTTCAAGGCTCTCGGACTTGAGTCTGTTTAGTTCCTCCTGGATACTCTGCTTTGCTCTAATCTCTGCTTCAAGAGCAGACTGAAGCTCAAGCCGGGCTGAAGCCTCTAGTTTTTGCAGCCTGCGTGCTTTCCATTGGCTCTCCTACAAAATGAATAAAATGTTATTAGATAAAATGTCAGAAAAGCGTCAGGCAAAATTAGTCATTGTGATCTGTCTAGTTCTATTCATTAAAGGAGTTGTCTCCCTTCAGAGTTTCAGAGAATGCATGAATGAAATACTCTGTCACTTCCTGGTTCAGACTGACTCATTTGCATAAGCTCCATGCTTGTACAGCTCCTTGCCATGCTGTGCTTTCAGATGCTAATTAGATCAGATTAGCTTCTCAAACTACTAACAGGACTTCTTATCTGATCCCCAAAACAAAAGCCCTAATTACAATTCTGTTTATTTTACATAAATCAAGCTTTTTACTGCTGAGCAGCACAGGACACTGTGCACTCACTGTTATCTCATTGAACAAACAGCAGGGGGAGAATCGTATACAGGTCAGTTACTGAGGGAACTGAAATAGCCAGGGAGGTCATAAATTCACTTGTATCTCCTTAGGGAAAACAGAGGAACAAAGCAATATATTTGGAAAATGTCTTCATTTTGTGTTCCCTACAATTTGAAAGCTATTCTTTGTAGCGAGACAACCCCTTTAAAGACTGAAAAAAAACATCAAGTCAAAAATTGTCAACATTTGTTTTACCCCTGTCTTGCTGGTTGGGGTTTGATTTCCAGAATTTTTCAGGGACTCTAACTCTTCTGTCATCTTTACGGATAAAGCTTGTAGATAAACACGTGACTGTTTCTCATCATTCACCCTGCAAAATAAAAGAATAAACGACTATACGTATAATATACAGTTTTGTATTGTTCCATTAGACATTAAATGCACCTTTGGTAACAGCAAATCATTAAAGCAGAGTTACAGTATATGATAAAGCACACATTGTGGCAAATAATGATCACCTTACAGTGCAGTATCTCTAAGAAGGTTTTATTTCCAATGCTCAAACATTTCTTCCACAGACATCTCAGTCTACACAACAAACTACGTCTTAGACTTCATCTTCCAAATTGTGCCTCAAACTTCAAACTCATAGCACATTCGTCCCATCCTTCTTAAACTATGAAGATTGACTAGATGCTGACATGTATGTACTGCTACAGAGGACTGTATCAACTCTAAAACCAGGGGCGTAACTACCAGGGTAGCAGACGTAGCAGCTGCCCCGGCGCCCGGGCTCTTAGGGGGCCCGGATCCTGGACAGCTTCTAACACGTCTGCTACCTCGGTAGACGCCGGCAGTGAACATACCAGTTTGCATACTGCCTCTGAACCCGGGCCCTCCGCGCATTCAAAGGCAGGACTGCTTGCAGGTAGAGTGAAGTCTTCCTGCAGGGTGGAGGAGAGCAGCAACCTTTTACAGCTGCTTGACTACGGGGCCCACACTCCTTGGGGGCCCAGCCGGCAACAAACAGAAACTTTCTGCCGGGCCCCCAGGGTCATAACATAGGTAGTATCCTTAGGGAGTAGCACGATCCCCCTCACAGCTCCACGGACCTGCTCCCTCAGCAGCCCCCTCCTTCACTCTCCTCCGTGCTTACACTGCCTCCAGCTGCTGCATGCAAAGTTGGGACGGGGGAGGAGGGGTTTCTGCACTGCAATGCAAACAGGTAAGTGTGCGTATGTATAGATGTGTCTGTAATGTGTATGAATATACATGTGTGTGTGTAGATGTGTGTATATAGGTGTGTCTTAGTGTCTGTGATGTGTGTGTGTAATATCTACATAAGTGACCAGTATTCAGTGCAGGGAGAAGAGGGTGAAGCTCCCACAATAAAAACAAAGTAAAATCTATTGTTTAAACAAAGAATCGCAGTCCACTAATATCAGCATGTGAGTGACGTGTGCGGGATGTGTCGGGCGTATGACTGGCGTGTGAGGGATGTGTCGGGCGTATGAATGGCGTGTGAGGGCGTGTGCGGGATGTGTCGGGCGTGTGCGAGGTGTCTGGCGTACACTATTTTTTCAGTTATTCTTGACAGAACATGTAATAAGTTAATTTTTTTTTTTTTTTAACGGACCGGGGGGGGGGAGCATTGAAAAGTTTGCTATGGGGCCCTGCCATTTCTAGGTACGCCCCTGTCTAAAACATAAATGCACTTGTTTTCTGCATAGGTTTAGTCATTATATCTTGGTATGTACACTACCGGTCAAAAGTTTTAGAGTACCTCAGCTGTTCCAGTTTTTATTTACAGTCTCAGATGTACTTTAAAATTGAAAAAGAAGAAGAAATAAACTACATTGTTAAACATAATAAATTTACTCTCAATGAATTAAATCTAGATTTTTGACTCTTAAAAGAAGTTGCCTTTAGCTGACATAACAGCCTTACACAAAGGCATTCTTTCTATAATTGCATTCAGATACTGTTTAGGAGTTTCTTCCCAACATTGTTTCAATAGAGATTACCGATGTTTTGCACTTATAGGTTGCTCTGCTTTCACCCTTTTATCCAGTTCATCCCAAACAAGCTTAATAGGGTTTAAGTATGAACACTGTGCACACCAGTTGTATACTTTGAAGCCTACCACCTCCTAATTGTCATCTTACTTAATTCTGTCATAACCTAGAAGTATGTTTTGAGTCATTGTCTTGTGGAATATGAACCCCTGACCAACTAGGTGTAGACCAGATGGTATTGCAGGGCACATCAAAATGCTGTGGTAGCCCTTTATGTTCAGTGTGCAATTTATCCTGTGCAAGTTGCCAACTCTGGATTCAGCAAGAGAGCCCCAGTCCATCACACTTACTCATCCATGTTTGACAGTTTAGGTCACACACTGGGGAACCGCATACCTACTCAATAACATACAATCTGTGTGATGTATCAATGATGTCATTCTCGCATTAGTCCATAGGACCTTCTTTCGCTTTTCAGTAGTCCACTAGATGTGCTGTCCAGGCAAGTCTCTTCCCCCAGTCTTAGCAGTGGCTTTCTTAGTCCTGGTTCACATCTGCGTTGGAGGTTCCATTCATAATCTCCATTGCAAAGTTGAAAAACTGAAGCCACGGGATGACCCTATTAATTACAATCGGTCCATCAAGTTTCCACTGTGGTGTCCACAGTTGAAAAGGAAACTGGTTTACATTTTGTTGTGTTAAGCTGTGCTTGAAGATTGTGAGCTGTAAGGCAATGATCACCCAAACTGTTGACTCTCAAAAACCTGTCATTTGACTTCCTAGTGGTCTTTGGATTACCAGACATCTTCTGGTCAAAGTTTCTTCCTGTTTCCAAAAGCCTTTTGACAATATAGGAATCTCTACTGACTGCCATCTTGACTTTCTTGGTGATTTTCCTTTAGGACAGATTTTTATTTCTAAGAGTTATAATTGTCTTTTTCTTGACATTATTAATGGCAGTAATGTGCTCTGTTCTGTAAAGCAAAACTGTCCAAATTCTGCTTAAGAGGGTGTTGTATTGCAGTCTGTTCCAACACTTGTTATACAGAATCAGAGGGTTTGAAAGTATTCTCCAAAAATTTAAACTGAAGGAATAGTTTGCATCGGATTTCAAACCATTATTTGCTTCCTGTGCAGAAAAAAAGCCCTTTGCTTCAAATCAGAAATTTAGACCATTGTTGCGTTTGAGGTTGAGAAGTCATAATTTTACGTTTATAACTTGCTTTTAAACCTTTGCACCATTTTAAGCTATTTGCTGTACAAGTAGTGTGTTAAAAATATCTGGAAAAATGTAGGTGTTCTAAAATTTTTTACTGGTAGTGAATGCAGTGTAAAAGATTCACCATTGAGAAGCCTATTTGATTGAAGCCAAATTTGTGAGTACCATCACTAGTCACACTTCTTTACAGATTTTAAATCAAGCTGTTAAAATATATATGTTTAGAAAACATCTGAACATAAACAATGCTATGGTTTAAACAAATTAATATGACCATAATTTAAATCAGAAAGATTATTTACCATTGAAGAACGTCTGTGATCTGGGCTTCCCAATTAGCTAATGTCTCTTTCTTATCTTCCAATAACCGGACTTCTTCTTCCAGTTGTTTCTGAGAAGCAGACAGCTTTTCTGATATTGTCTTTAGCTAAAGAAAGAAAGAAATATTTTATATACTCCTATAAAATTAAAGCAGTAAAGTCTTGTGTTAATGAAGAAGAACTTACATAATATGATGCACATTTTAGCAACTGAGTCTCTTACCCTAGCCATGTCTTCCTGAAGCTTTCGGTTCTCTTCTTTGAGTTGATTTTTCTCCCGTTCATTTGCCTTCTGTATCTTCTGAAGTTCCTCTTCCTGTCTGTGAGCACTGAGTGGGGAAATACGATTAATAGAAGTGCTATGTGTAAAGTAGACTAATTAATAAACTGTTGCACAGCACAAAGAGATGGAGAAAAGATAGCCATAAATTAAATTACTGAACCATCACCAAGCTTTATCATCTATCCACAGAATAGGTGATCATTGTAAGATCACTAGGAGTCCAACAGCTGATCCCAAAAGTGGGGTCCTTTGTCCCATGTTTGAATGAAGCATTTGTGAGGCATGCATGCTGCTGCTTTATTCCGCACTCTAGAAGACACAACGGTTTGTTCCATTGAACTTCCCCTTGGCATTCTCATTAACCTTCAGCACAACAGCAGTGCACATAGCCCTCCACCACTCCATTCAAGTAAGAGACTTAGGAACTAGCTCTCATGATTGGTGAGGTACACAGTGGTAAGACCACCAGGAACTTCAGATTTATACCCTATCCTGCGGATAGATGATACATGTTGTTGTTGGTTTAAGCACTCTAAGCAAAGAAAGTATAATTTAATAATAACCTATCACTTCATGTTTTGCCAATGGTCTCCTGCAATCCTTCTAATTCATGTTTTAAGGACATCAGTTCCTCCTGCTTGTCTCCAAGTTCTCTACGGAGTAATTTGTTCTCATTGGAAAGTTCTGTCTCTCGACGTGAAAACTCTGCTCTCAGTTGGGAAAGCTCTGTCTCTAGCTGTTGGCTCCGTCTTTCAAGTTCTGCTCTCTGCTGGGTCATCTCATAGCTATGAAGTGAACCACTAATGACAGGAGAAGCAACAGTCTGCTGCACCTGTAGATTGACATACAGAATTTTACAACTGTGGTTATATGCTTCACTGCTCATTCTACAGGCACACATTAATAGAAAGTTGCACTCTAAAGATCAAAATAATTTGTGCTAACTTTTTTTCCTCACAAGTTTATGTCATAATTATCACCTTCACTCTATCTAGGTCTTCCAAAGCCTGGACCGCTTGTGCTTCACTTCTTTCTACCAACTTCTTCTGTCTTTCCATTTCCATGGTCAAATCCTCCACTAATGATTCTGCCTAAAAAAAAAAAATAATAAACTTATATTACTTTACTATAAACAATTGTCTATTATCTACATCAGTTAAATGGGTATTCTAAAACTAGTTTAAAAAAAAAAGAGAGAAAAATTAAAAACAACCAAAAAAAACCCCTAACCTTATAAATCCACTCTTTCCAGCAGTGCAGCCGGGAACGCATGCCAGTGTTCAGTCTCCATGTGACCATGCAGCCAGTCGGGGGCTGCAGTGGTCTCTGGTTGGATATAACACGTGACCAATGTGGTCAGGGTCACATGAAGACTGAACGGTGAAGCCAATGGCTGGGATCACCGGGACCAGCCGCAGGACTTGAACAAGTGGGTTTATAAGAAAAGTTTATTTTTAATCATTCCTGATTGACTAAAGAGCTGTTGGTACATTTGGAACACCCCTTTAAAGAATTTAATATAAAATATATTTAGTACATGAAAAAGAAACACATTGGTTTAAAAAAAAAATTAATAATTCTATCTTGGAAAGATGTATACGACAAGGATAACTTTATTAATAAAGTATATGCTCCTACCTCCCTTCTACTGGCCTCCGCTTTATGCACATCCTTTCTCAGGGTCCTCACTTTTTCTGCTGTGGCTTCTGCCTCATCTTCTTTATCTTTTAGTCTACGAGACAATCTACTGTTTTGTGTACTTAACCCTTCACACTTGTCCTCCACTGAACGGAGCTCATCCTGAGTTTTTCTTTGCTTCTCTAAAACTATCCTAAGTTCTTCTCCTTGAGACTTTAGTTGCTCCACCATTTCAGCGAGCTCCTGTAATGAGGGAGAGCACTGGATGACTGAAGAAATGTATGGCATATCTCATTTATTGCTTTTCAAGCCCTACAATCGGTCATAAAAATGAATTGAATTTTCAATTATTACCTTGGTAGATCGATCTTTGTCTTGTTTGAGTGTTTTGATCTGTTTCTCCAAGGACTGAATTTGTGCTCCTGATACAGTCTCTTGTTCTGAGGATTTTTCTGTGTAATAAACTTGCAAATTACCTTCAACATCCTTTTTTTTTCATTTGCTTAGTAATTACAGCTCTTGTCCATCCTTCTATATCTTAATGAAGGATGTAAGCACTATTCTCAAGCAGGCTGTGCAAGGTGGCAACTGAAGGTCCTTCTTCATACAATCACATAATAAATTCTAGAAAACCACCAATTCAAACCTCCATTCTTATATCTTTAAAGAAATGTTCACTTACTCGAAAATCTTCATAAAATCACAGTATTTATTCATTCTTTAACTTTCTTTAAAAATGTTAAGCACAGCGAGCAGTGATTAGATCCAGATTATGGCAAAACAATTTAAACCGGTCTTACTTGCCGTCTCCAGAGCAGAGTTCTCTTTAAGGTGCTTAGGCTTGGGAGTTAGTAGCTGATAACATCTTACTTAGTAGCAGACATAAGAATGGAGGTTTCAATTGGTGGTTTTCTAGAATTTACTACTTGTCCATCCTTCTAGCCATTTGTCATCTGCTAATAGACAGACCTCCACACTAACCAGTTCACCGCTCCATTATTTTCAAACGTTGCAGTGAATGTGGAAAGGGGAAACCAAGCAAAGGATCACACTGTCCCTCCAAAGGAAGAAAATGGTGTACCCAAAATAGGTAGCTACTATTCATCTCTATAGACCTCAAAACTTCAGAAATTTTGAGCCAAGAGATTTGTTAAACAGTGTTATAGTATATTACTTAGATTTAAAGTGTATAAACTGCCATTTTGGTGGACACTCAGAAATTAGCTGCATGCTAAAATTGTAGTCTGGTGACCATTCGCACAGTTAAAGCGCGAGTTAATGCGAACAATCAAAGAGAACATTATCCACTAGTACACAATCCAATATCTGTAAACTTTAGGCTACCCAATCTGACTGCAGTTATGGTAGCCAGAATTAAACGCGAAAACCACAAAATAACAGATAAATATACCCAAACGTCTGTTTAATATAAGAGTGTGAAAATACGAGAATAAAAAAGAAAAAAAAAATGTAAGCCTTTCATTGTACTTTAAAAATCATAAAAAACACTTTTTTCGCATTTAATCTTAAAAAGGTTTACAAGTATGCAGTTGTCTGGGGGTACACACCATGGCATTAAGGAATTAAGAGACTTCACATTTGGACAACTTATGTATTTACATGTCATATTTTTGGGCCCCACCACCACCACCTTCAAAAAAAAAAAAAAAAAAAGGCACTGACCTAATGGAAAAATCATAGCAATTAACATTCGATGCACACACACCTGCTAATTTCTTCCTGAGAATTTCCATCTCTGTCTTTAGTCTCCGGGTCTCACGATCTTTACCAGGGGTCTCAGAACTTGAAAGATGTGAATTCTGGATAGCAGCTGCAAGACAGAATCGGTAATTACGAAAATGGCTGATAAATAGTTAACTGTTGTCCTATGTTATTAAAACAACTTTTACCCCCTTTTTACGGACCAAAATATTTAAAGTGATTTACAGAAATACCTGTCTGTGGACAGCTCGTAGCTCGCTACAAGTCAGCTTCAGCTAATGAGGAGATGGTCGCGCCATTCTTTTCTATGGCAGTTATAAATATAGCGGAGTGAGCACGGCTACATTTGGAACTCCCAAAGACAAGTGCAACCATCTCCCCATTCACTAACTCCTTTAAAGGGGTTTTGCCACGATGTAATGTTGACGTGGGATCCTCCAAAATGGATATTTAATCACTTTTCTAAATATATGTGATTAAAAAAGTGAAGCCTGAGAGAGCTACAGGCTGCCTTACCTGCTCTTAGTTACTTCAAAGCTTCTACTAGATACGACCTGACAAGAGCTGCTGGCCGGGCTTGCGCAGAGAAAGCTTCATATCCGATGAGACTGAGCTGCAGAAGCTTTCAAGGCACCGGGTAGAAATATGTTGTTTTTTGTATACAGAATCCACTAGTGGTAGTGTGATTATCTGAGTAGATCCCTGCTTTATTGGATGACAGAGAACATGAAGAAGCTTTCAAGCTGCTGGGGAGAAAGCGGTTGTCTTGTGTATACAGAATCCACAAGTTGATTATTTGAGTGAGCATTTCACACGATCCCTTATGCAGCTCTGTGCTCTGGCTGTCTGTGTCTCTCTCTCTCAGCTCCATGGCTTGTTTACATTAGCTTCTTAGCAGATAAGGCACGTCTTGGCAAAACCCCTGTAAGACACAACACACCTCTCGCTATGAGGGTGATATCCTATCGTGGTAGCATTTTACTACAAATCTAGTAACATACCACAATGAATGTAGTATAACCACAAAGTGTGACTAAATCTGAGCCAAGAAATACATAAAGGTAGTCACACAAAAAATGTAATGTTTACATGCAGCAAAGATCACTTAACAGAAAACTTGCTGCAGCGAGTTATCTAATCCTAGGACACCAAAAAAATACATTTAAAGGCAATGAAAAGGTTGACACATAATAATATGTTAGATGTGAGGTTAACCTTTGCTACCGCTAAGCAGCCAAAAAAGCAAGTAAATGGAACATAGGGAGGAGAGAGCCGAAATTCATTGACTGTGACGCTTATCTTCAGGAGAAACAATAGAAAGTAGAACAGTAATCAAGGCTGTTCAGTCCTTTCATCCAAGACAATTTATTTGGCAAAGGTCTGCAGTCCCTAAAGATGTATGCCTGGAAGAAGGAAAAGTAATAGAGGCCATGCTGTCCACAAAAAAACAACAATTACCTTTTTTTCCCCCCCAAGAGCACTTGATGTTAGAAGCCTCAAAGTCTACCGCTGCTCTACTCCTGTGTTCTCATGATAACACTTCCGATCTGTGCTCTGGCTTAATTCAGTCATCGGAAAGTGTACCAATCTTAATTCATTACATCAACATCCCTTCAAATATACATAACTGAAGCCAGTTAGGATGTGAGCATTTATTTGGATGGTAGTAGGAATCCACACAATGGTTCTAGGACATTACCACAGAGGTATAGATATTGGATTACAGCAGCTGCAAACTAAGCAGACACTGGTAAATTGTAAAGGTCAAAACACTACAATTTTTCATGTATATTTAGAGGGCCTTTGCTATATTTTTTGTATAAAAGAACTACTATAAAAAGGGGTTTTATTTTTTCCCCCCAAACTTCATGTCTATTTAAGTGCTCCATAGAGCTAACATTACATTGAAATAGCAAGTATCACAGAAATCTGTCCTTTCATATTATAAAGCTTGGCTTATTTCTATGGTAGGTTGATATATTTCTAGGAGAATAAGCAAGCAATGGTTTGTATTAAAGGGACACTGCCATCAAAAATAAGTATTTTTGCTAAAACCAATAGCCAAAATTTTTCTTTTAAATTTCTGGCAATATTTGTTTTTTTTATTTCTGCAGTCCCATGCAATTAAAAATTACATATTAAATATTGTCTTCTTGCTGTAAGAGAATTTTTGTTTGGCAGGGCAGATCAATTTCACTTTACTTAAACTGCTACTTATCTCTACATGGTCTCATTATAAATAGTAGGTAATGACAATGATCGCTGTTGTTCTCTCCATAGGGATAAATAAGATTATACAAAATCATGAGCAATAAATTAACGGGAAATAAACTGTAAAATTGTAGGCCTCGAACACCTGAAGTCTGAGGTGGTAATATCATTCAGGCCATGCTACGATCAGAAACTAAAATGGATCTTTTAACTTACCACCCTTTCTCCCGCAGACATTAATGAGGAGCTCCTACGTACCAGTTTTTATTGATTTATGTTTTTTTTTTGTATTCTTCTGCTGGTACAGTCGTCCCTCGCTATATCGTAGTTCACTTATTGCAGCTTCACTGTATCGTGTTTTTTTTATAAAGTATATCTATGTGGATCTAATTCTGTCTTGCGGAGTTTTCACTATACCAGGTGATTTTGTGGTATGGGATGGAAGGCGACCAACCACAGCAATGTGTTCTGTATCCTGGACGCATTTTGGCTGAAATTATATATATATATATATATATATATAATATTTATATATTATAATATATAGATATATATATATATATATACTTATATTATATATATATATAACATAAATAATATATATATTATAAATAATATATATATATTTTTTTTTTTAAAGTTCCCCTATGTATACATGTATATTACTCTCCCTGCCTTCTCTTCTGTGAGCTCTAAGAGCTTTAACAGCAGAGCAGAAGAGGATTGCTTGATGGTGCTTCTTTGTATTTGGCTCTGGTCTAAGAAGTGTAAATATTATCAGCAATTAGCTGATGAGTAGAAAGAAACACTCCCTTTCCCTCTTCCCTGCAAAAAAAAGATGACCCCATTTTCTATTCAGGAACCAAAACGACATACAAAAAGGTTGCACTCTCCAAAAAAATTCTTTATTGACAAACATTAAGACCAAACAAACCCCAAATCCTTAAATCACTTACAACCATGTAATGAATGGACAAGCTATGGTTATGTGTGTGTGTGTGTGTTTTGTGTGTGTGTGTGTGTGATGTATATATATACACACATAAATATATATATATATATATATATATATATACACATATATACACACATACACATACATACACACACCCAACCGATTTGAAAAACAATATCATATAGATTATCACATATCGATTGACAATATGTGATAAGAAAAATGTGGATGGTAATGTCGCTTTAGAAAATTCAACATATTCGTTTTCAAAATGGAACTAGTCCCTGGTGTAACTTACCTTGAACAGTGTCTTTTTCTTGCCCTGGTCTGGTTCCCACACCATTATTGACCATGCAGTTCATCAGCGTGCCTTTGTCTGATAATGGGCTACAATTACAGTATGAACAGTTATAATTTTACCAAGAAGTGCACCATTAAAAAGAAACAAGCAAACAGTATTTTGTTACCTATTCCTTGTTGAGTTTAGACAAATCTGCACTTCGGTTCTTGACAGATATTAGCAGATCACAGTGTAAGCACAAAAGGACTGCATTATATTTAATGGCTTTTTTTTAAATCAATGTTTAGAAACACCTAAGCAGACTGCTATTTTGCTCACTAAAATAAGGTAAACCTAGTATAGAGGCTAAATGGGGTTTCTGAAATCAGAATGATGGTCAGTGCTTAGGATAGGCTGATAGTCTGTCCCCAGGATAGGAAATCAATATCAGATTGGTGGGGAGCCGATTCCGGGCACCCTGGTCAAAAAAAAAAAAAGGGGCCCACAGATATGGCACAATATTGGAACTGATAATGGGCAGAGGAGGTGGTGGGGCAGATAAAAACAAGTCTGTACAAAACAAAAAAAACTTCTACAAATAATCAGGTTGAATATCCTAGGCACAGGTATCTGCCTTGGCCAGCTATCAAACCTCCATGATTTATGACTCTGTGGCAAATAATATTATATACAATGTAATACATGATGTAAAGATTATTTATTCATATAGTAAAATAACAGTTTCATTATTGTACATTTAGAAAAGGTCACTGCCTGACTATTATACAAAGTTGAGTCACTTTAATATGATCAGTTCTCACTTGCATACTTCTGTTGTCAGCTGGCTTGGTAATTATATAAGGTGTGCAATGGACTATCTGCACACATATCCCTCGCTGCGGTCATAGGTAAAAGGGGAGATTTACCAGAGTTTTAAAAAATTTAGCGATTACTGGATTTCAGGCCAAAGGTGGTAAAAGTTTGTGAACTGTTCGCGTGCTGCTCTGGTGAAAGTGCATTGCGATTGGGCAAATGGCACCGCTGCGAATAGGCCACATGGAAAATGTTGAGCACCACGTGCCATTGATCTGAAAGACGAACGTCAGCTCTGAAGGTGTGCGAGGGTTTACCGACATTATAGTAGAGTAGTTCAATGCTGAAAGTAATCCGGGTCTAGAACTTGTGTCTAGAAAAAGTTCAGTGAATCCTACTGCATATGGGGCTCCAAAGCATCTCTGCTAATAAAGTTACAGTGGCAGAAAAGGTTTTAATTTTCATAGCAATATTGGAACTGAACCTCTGCCGAAATGCAAAGGGTTGCCTTTTGTAATGAGTCATGGATTCTGCTTTGTTTAATAGATGGACTTTGGTGTGTCAGGTGAGAAACATCACAAAACAAACACCCTGCAACCATTGCTGGAAGAACACAATCTGGTGTTGACAATGGCATGGTTTCGGGAATGTATATATGGCATTCTCTGGGCTCAATCATCAATGTGGAAGGCACTCAACTGATTCGGGCATGAATCCAATCTTGCAGATCACGTACATACACGCTGATTATCTTCCTTAGAGCAGATGAGATCTTACAGGAAGACAATCAGACATCACATGATTAGAAATGTATAAAAAGCTATGGACGGTGTATGCCGCTCATAGAGTAGGGATCATATTACTAGAGCGCTGGCAAAAAGTGAAAAGCAAGAAGTAGAAAATCTTCTTGTGAAAATTTTATTAGATAAACATTATGCGTTTCGCCGGTATAAACACCAGCTTCCTCAGATGTGACAATGTTAACTACAAGACAGATTTATACACCATTCAATTTTGAAACGAGGCTGCATATGTCATGATTAGCATATCAGAATCAGCCGTGTTGAGTCTGCCACTTGGGCTGAATAGAAAAGATACACACAATTAGTAAATTACTGAGAACATTGACACAGTTAAATGTATGCTATAACATCAAATGTGCAAAACCGCTAAATTTTTAAAACGTGATTAGCATATCAAAGTTAGCCTAGTTGAGTCTCCAACTTAGGCTGAATGAAAAAAAAAAAAAAATAAATTACAAAGTTGGTAAAGTGCTAAGAGCATTAACACAGTTAAATATATGTTGCAGCAACAAATGTGCAAAAACGCGAAAAATATAAAACATAACATAATAATGCTAATATACCAATAACTAATTAATTCTAAAAAAAATATATGAATAATAAATGTTGATATAAAATTGCGTAATGAATGGATAATATGAGAGATAAAAAATAAGAATAGGAATAAAAGTTATTGTAAAACTGATAAAACTGATAAAAAATGGGAGGCGATGTAAAAATACATGTATATATACAATATTTGTTATAATCACATAAAAAAATTACAAAGATCTTAAGAGCATCATGAAAATATACATTACCAAATTGCCTAAAAATTATTTAATAGTAGACTCGTGCATCTCATTGAGTCCGTGGGGTCTAAGAGTATTTAATTTGTACATCCAATATGCCTCACGGTATCCTAATTGTTTTGCACGGTCTGTAAAGGAAGGATGAATATGCTCAATCGGTTGAATGTTAAAACAAGGCTCTTCATCTTTATGAGCTTCAGCTATATGCCGAGGAATGCTATAGACCATCCGTTTGTGTTTTATGTCATACTGGTGGTTTACCAGTCTGCGGGATAGTTTCGTAGTGGCCTTACCCACATATTGCAGACCGCACTGACAGGTGATAAGGTACACAACATAGGTACTAGCACAGGTGAGACGATCTTTGATCTTAAAACTTTCCCCTGTGGAACTAGAAGAAAAGGAATCGCTGTTTCTTATCACAGAGCAGCACTTGCAACAATGGTGGTTGCAAGGTGCCGATCCTAACAGTGTAGATGAAGTTGTTTCTTCAGATATAGGGGGCTCTTTGTGCTGTCTTAATCTAGAAGGTGCCAAGATATTTTTAAGGGTTTTGTTTTTTCTATAAATAAATTGGGGTTTATCCGGAATACTACCTTTTAATACTGGATCTCTAAGTAAAAGGCTCCAATGATTACTGATTATATTTTGCACATCCTTATACTGAGAATTGTGTGCAGTGGTAAAACAAAGGTTATAATTAGATTTTGTTTTTTTGTTTCTAGGTTCCAGATGTTGCTCCTGAGTGAAAACTTCAGCTTTTTCCATGGCATTTTTTAAAAGATTGGAGGGATAACCTCTCTGTAGAAACTTTTCTGTAAGTATGTCAGCTTGTGTGGAAAAGACTGAAGTATCTGTGCAGTTTTTACGGATGCGTCGATATTGACCATAGGGGATATTAGATATCCACTTACGTTGATGGTTAGATCGAAATGATAAATAGCTATTTGCATCCGTAGGTTTAAAAAAAGTTTTAGACATTAATTTATTGTTTTCCACATATAAGTGCACATATTAATATTAATATCTGGCATAGGTTCTACACTATCTAATCTCTCCCATTTTCTGGATACACAATTGCAGCCACTTGTTGTAAAATTACCAAGTAATTTAAAAGACTCGGACATGGTACTTAGGGAGTTAGTAGGTACCGAATGGAACAAACAATATATCCTGGCTAGCCTAGATGTTACATCTCTTTACTCAAATATAGAACATTCTTTGGGTATAAATACCACTAGAGAATTTTTAGATACAGAGCCCATCTTTTCTGCGGGTTTTAATGAGTTTTTAATTGAAGGACTGGAAATTATATTAAAAAATAATTATTTAAAATACGAGAATATACATTACCACCAACAGTTAGGGAAGGCCATGGGGACCAGGGTCGCGCCCTCCTTTGCCAATCTTTTCATGGGGTCTTTCGAATCTAAATTCATCAATATAAGTCCATACACTAAGTACATCAAATACTATAAAAGGTATATTGATGATTTATTGTTTATTTGGGAGGGATCCATCGATTCTTTCAATAACTTTGTTGATCTCCTCAATAGAAATAATTGGGGTATAAAATTCACAGCTACCTCCAGTTGCAGTGAACTGATGTTCCTAGATTTGCACTTATATGTGGAAAACAATAAATTAATGTCTAAAACTTTTTTTAAACCTACGGATGCAAATAGCTATTTATCATTTCGATCTAACCATCAACGTAAGTGGATATCTAATATCCCCTATGGTCAATATCGACGCATCCGTAAAAACTGCACAGATACTTCAGTCTTTTCCACACAAGCTGACATACTTACAGAAAAGTTTCTACAGAGAGGTTATCCCTCCAATCTTTTAAAAAATGCCATGGAAAAAGCTGAAGTTTTCACTCAGGAGCAACATCTGGAACCTAGAAACAAAAAAACAAAATCTAATTTTAACCTTTGTTTTACCACTGCACACAATTCTCAGTATAAGGATGTGCAAAATATAATCAGTAATCATTGGAGCCTTTTACTTAGAGATCCAGTATTAAAAGGTATTATTCCGGATAAACCCCAATTTATTTATAGAAAAAACAAAACCCTTAAAAATATCTTGGCACCTTCTAGATTAAGACAGCACAAAGAGCCCCCTATATCTGAAGAAACAACTTCATCTACACTGTTAGGATCGGCACCTTGCAACCACCATTGTTGCAAGTGCTGCTCTGTGATAAGAAACAGCGATTCCTTTTCTTCTAGTTCCACAGGGGAAAGTTTTAAGATCAAAGATCGTCTCACCTGTGCTAGTACCTATGTTGTGTACCTTATCACCTGTCAGTGCGGTCTGCAATATGTGGGTAAGACCACTACGAAACTATCCCGCAGACTGGTAAACCACCGGTATGACATAAAACACAAACGGATGGTCTATAGCATTCCTCGGCATATAGCTGAAGCTCATAAAGATGAAGAGCCTTGTTTTAACATTCAACCGATTGAGCATATTCATCCTTCCTTTACAGACCGTGCAAAACAATTAGGATACCGTGAGGCATATTGGATGTACAAATTAAATACTCTTAGACCCCACGGACTCAATGAGATGCACGAGTCTATTATTAAATAATTTTTAGGCACTTTGGTAATGTATATTTTCATGATGCTCTTAAGATCTTTGTAATTTTTTTATGTGATTATAACAAATATTGTATATATACATGTATTTTTACATCGCCTCCCATTTTTTATCAGTTTTATCAGTTTTACAATAACTTTTATTCCTATTCTTATTTTTTATCTCTCATATTATCCATTCATTACGCAATTTTATATCAACATTTATTATTCATATATTTTTTTTAGAATTATTTAGTTATTGGTATATTAGCATTATTATGTTATGTTTTATATTTTTCGCGTTTTTGCACATTTGTTGCTACAGCATATATTTAACTGTGTTAATGCTCTTAGCACTTTACCAACTGTGTGTAATTTTTTTTTTTTTTTTTTTTCATTCAGCCTAAGTTGGAGACTCAACTAGGCTAACTTTGATATGCTAATCACGTTTTAAAATTTAGCGTTTTTGCACATTTGATGTTATAGCATACATTTAACTGTGTCGATGTTCTCAGTAATTACTAATTGTGTGTATCTTTTCTATTCAGCCCAAGTGGCAGACTCAACACGGCTGATTCTGATATGCTAATCATGACATATGCAGCCTCGTTTCAAAATTGAATGGTATATAAATCTGTCTTGTAGTTAACATTGTCACATCTGAGGAAGCTGGTGTTTATACCGGCGAAACGCGTAATGTTTATCTAATAAAATTTTCACAAGAAGATTTTCTACTTCTTACTTTTCACTTTTTGCCAGCGCTCTAGTAATATGATCCCTACTCTATGAGCGGCATACACCGTCCATAGCTTTTATTTGTTTCTCTGCCCTCGGCGTCCCACGTGAGTCATTGGCGGATCACTCCGAGCTGCTTCTTTCCCCGGATTTCAACCACTGGATCGGTGCCATATACGTAATAAGCGTGCTGTACCGTATTATAGTACAGCTAAAAATAGGTGAGCACCGTACTATTTTCCAGCTGGCTGTATATTTTATTGTAGAATTCAACTGCGCTTTTGTCCATAGCCGTCTATTTGTACTCGCGGATCACCACCGGAGGAAAATACTTTTCATTCTCATGATTAGAAATGTCCAACATTTGTTGGAAAAGTATGACCAAAACCTCTTGGTACTTTCCTGGCCCCATCATTTTGCAGATTTCAATCCAATTGAGCATCCATGGGACCACCTTGATCGTGTATTCACTCTATGGACCCTTCCCCATGCACCCTCCAGCAGCTGTGGGATACACTGTAGACACCATGACTCCAGATACCTGTGACAACCTACGAAAAACCTAGTGAGTCACTGCCAGCTAATGTCTCTGCTGCACACAGCAGGTACTCCAGATATTAGCTGGTAGTCATAATACTGTGTGTAATTCTGCTTTCTTATCTGACTGGATACGTAGACCCAACTGCAAGTGCTCCCAATGCAGCCACTATAACTATGGCACTGCTGTTGACAGGTGATATAATATATTACTATATATTTAATTATGGCTTCTGTGACTACCTGATGCTAGTTAAACCATAAATGTCTAAATAATCTGACTAAGATATGAATACCTAATATTTGGATTGCATTTTCATGTTTTAATTAGCAGGGCTGTGGTCGGGGGTATCAAGGCATTATTGATCCACCATTAATAACATCTTTATTTGAAGGTTTAATCAGTTTTAAAGTACAGGTAGTCGAAACTTTTAACATACCAGTTAGATGTAAATGTAAATCCCACAAATGGAAGCAGATGTGCAGCAAAACCATTGTGATTATTTGGAGGCAGTGTTTCCTGGAAATAAACATACCACAAAATAAAATTTTACATATCTATCTATATACATAAAATAAAAAATATTCAAAGAGGAATATAGTGATCAACTGTAGTAAACCCTATTTTTTAAACCTGGAGTGGAATTAGAGACTGAAACATTACCTACCGAATTTTTCAAAGACTCATCATCCACATCAAAATTAGAGGTGTCTGCTGGACTGTCTACCTCTGGGATGTAAGGTGGAACAGCTTTATGTATGTTATCCCAGTCTATACCAGTAAAGAATGGATGTTTCTTAAAATCATCGACACCACCTCTTCCAAGTCGATTCTCTTGTCGGCAGATGAGACGCCTGATAAGATCCTTTGCATGGTCAGATACATCAGTAATGTCGGATGGGAACTGCAGATGTTCCTGCACCAAGAGTTCAAATAATTAGAAAAAAACGTAGAGAGATAAACATACCATAAACTAAAATAAAACGCATACGCAAAACAAAAGTTAACGGAGAGTCCGTCAGGAAAGGATTTCTTTCCTTAGAATAGGTTAAATTGAAAACCCAATAAAGGGTTAGGCTGTTAGGATTAGTGAAGTTACAGTCTATCCTTCTGTACCAGAGTTTATGCAGAGTACATAACCTTATTATGTGCCCCATGAGCTGTCCCCGAAAATGGGTTGTTATGCGAACTGCTTCAATGAATCTTTATTCATCTGCTTGTAGAGAGGTTTCTATATGAATTTGTGCTTTTCCTGTTCAGTATGTAGCCTCCCTCCTTTGGGGCGGAGCAGCAGCATTTCTGGTTTGAAAACAGTTTATCTGTAAAACTAAGCCCCAGAATCCTTTCCTGTGCTTTGTGTATTTACGGCTCCCTTAACCTCCCTCTCAGTGCATGCCACTGGTCTTATCCTTCATGTTGAAAATCTTGGGAAACAGACCCAAAAGGGTGTGGTTTTAATTACCCTAAAGGGCTGTTCACACGGCTTATTTCGGGCACGGATTCCAGCCGCATTGCGCGCCGTACTGCGCTGCAATACGGCTGGAATCCGTGCCAGCCATTACGGTAATCCACAGTTCTCGTAGAGAATTGTGGATTCCGTCTCTCCTCCCCGCTCGGCGAATACGCCGGGCAGGGAGAAAGTGACATGTTCATTATCCCGGCAGGATATCCGTCCCGCAATTACGGATTGAATAAGCCGTGTGAACTTCGCCTAAAAAAGCTTTTTGGTTACCTGATCCCCAAGGCTTGACTCAGAGCTGTTTCCTGTGTGTGAAGACACACAAAACTACGTCCATTAAACAGCTTATGTAGAACTGCAGAAAGCCCACAGAAAATGTAATAAATGTACATTACGAGAGAATCTAACTATGGGAAATATATTATTTAGAAAATATTCTTTTCCACTGGACAACCCTTTTAAGAAAAGGGAAGGGATGCATACACAAATGGCTCCAAGTTAAAGCCCTCTATCCCATAAGATGGTGATCTCCTGAGCTACGAGAAGGCATTTCTTGTTTGGGATGGTCTACTGAAGCAGTCTTCCTTTTATTCATAGTTCTACAAGGTTATCTGCAGTACAGGGCAAATCTGTAGAATACTACAACAAAGAAACTTTCAAACTCTAAAATCTATGTAAATATGTTTTTTTTAGGATTGTGACAGTAAATAAAACTACCAAAAATTTGCTTCAGAATTTATATACATATAAAACTTGTAATCAAGGAAAATTGTGACTAAGATACAAGGCAAAACTTCCATTTAAACAATAAAACAAAGTATCATCAGTTCATAAGACAACAGTATGAATCTTCACTTTACCTCATGATTCATAATTTTTCCATACGTCTCTACGAGTGATTCTGCATAGAAAGGAGTTTCTCCAAAGAGAATTTCGTACATGGAGACTCCAAGTGACCACCAGTCACACTCTGTCCCATACTTGCCCTTGCCATCCTCCATGGCTTGGAGAATTTCCGGTGAAATGTAATCTGGGGTGCCAACAGCAACTGATGACTCTACCTGAAATAAGATGACAAAAAGGACTTATAAATGGTCTTTAGGAGCCAGGATTTTGCTCAGACCAGACAGAAAATTCTGATGTCTGTACGATGCACAAACTTCAAACTGTAGTAACAAGCACATGTAGGTCTTATTTAGTTCTGTTGTAACTGCAGGTAACTTGTAATCCAAATTATTTTAAAGCCAAATCACAGCTGATTTCAATTTACAAAGGGTTAAAATCCACACCAGAATTCACTGAAACGTAATTACTAACCCAATACTAAAATATAACTTTTATTAACACATCAATAAAATGTAGCCACTCAAAACAAACCCACATACAGTGCTATGTAGATAGCACTGTATGTTGGTTTGTTTTGAGTGGCTACATTTTATTGATGTGTTAATAAGTTACTTTAAAGCCCAAATATTTCTGACCCAAAGCCATACATATATTTGTTATGGCAAGCTCTGTTTATAAAGAAATCCACTTATTTCCCACAATTATTAGTAATGGGTATAAAGGTACTACATAAATCTCTTATTTTAATTCCCCAAATATTATCCTTCAGATACAATTTTATATGTTGTAAGTAGAGATATAGTGAAGGAAATAATTATTTGATCCCTTGCTGATTTTGTAAGTTTGCCCACTGACAAAAACATGAACAGTCTATAATTTTAAGGGTAAGTTAATTTTAACATTGAGAGATAGAATATCAAAAATAGAATCCAGAAAATCACATTGTATAAATTATATAATTGTATTTGCATTTTGCAGTGAGAAATAAGAATTTGATCCCTCCGGCAAACAAGACTTGATACTTGGTGGTACAATCCTTGTTGGCAAGCACAGCAGTCAGACATTTTTTTGTAGTTGATGATGAAGTTTGCGCACATGTCAGGAGGCATTTTGATCCACTCCTCTTTGTAGATCATCTTCAAATCATTAAGATTTTGAGTCGGTCACATGGCAACTTGGAGCTTCAACTCCCTCCATAAGTTTTCTATGGGATTAAGGTCTGGAGACTGGCTAGGTCACTCCACGAGCATAATGTGCTTTTTTTGAGCCACTCCTTTGTTGCCTTGGCTGTATGTTTTGGGTCATTGTCTTCCTGGAAGACCCAACCATGACCCATTTTTAAATGTCCTGGCAGAGGGAAGGATGTTGTCACTCAGGATTTTACGGTACATGGCTCCATCCATTCTCTCATTGATGCGGTGAAGTAATCCTGTGCCCTTAGCAGAGAAACACCCCCAAAACATAATATTTCCACCTCCATGCTTGACAGTGTTCTTTTGGTCATAGGTTGCATTTTTCTTCCTCCAAACACGGCGAGTTGAGTTAATGCCAAAGAGCTCAATTTTTGTCTCATCTGCCCACAGCACCCTCTTCCAATCACTCACAGAATCATACAGGTGTTCAATGGCAAACTTCAGACGGGCCGCACATATGCCTTCTTGAGCAGGGGGACCTTGCAGGCACTGCAGGATTTTAAACCATTACGGCGTAATGTGTTTCCAATGGTTTTCTTGGTGACTGTGGTCCCAGCTGCCTTGAGATCATTAACAATAACTCTTAATGGTTGGTAGGGGATCAAATAGTTATTTCTCTCAGCAAAATGCGAATATATTATTATAATTATTATTATAATGTGATTTTCTGGATTTTATTTTGGATATTCTATCACTCAATGTTAGAATTAACCTACCTTTAAAACTATAGACTGTTCATGTCTGTCAGTGGGCAAAATTACAAAATCAGCAAGGGATCAAATAATTATTTCCTTCACTGTATATAAAGAAAGGTGTCACTCACTTGGCATTACCTACCTATCTAGACTGTGGAGGACTCGATAGGGAGCTCCCAGTGCTTGCCATAAGTCCCCTGAAGAACCCCTGGAATACGACACACACGGGGAAACACATCAGGATGCTTAATTTAAAGGGAGCAACATAGAGGAATCTTTATATCCTCAGAAAAATACCTTATTGTAGAGTGATTATTTCATCTTAATTACTCATTATTTATATGGTAGTGATAATGGAGCAAACAGGGCCAGCCACCGATAGATGGGGCCGACCCTTTCGGGGCGACTACTCCTCCTATAGGCATCAGTGCAGGGTGACCCAGAGGGACTCAGAGGTCCTCTCTAATCAAGACCTCTGGAAAGAGCAGATGGACTACGATTGAGAGGACATCAACAAACTGAGTGGCATGTCTACTTACAAAGTATAAAATTGTATCCGAAGGATATCTGAGGAATTAAGAGATTTATGTAGTACCTGTATCCATTACGTAATTTAATAACGGTTTCCTGTATGCTGGCCATAACGATTGATATGTAGGGTTTTTTGGGTCAGAAATAGAGTTTAAAAATTTTTTGGGTTTTAAAGTTAATTTTAAAGCCTTGCTACCTTGACCTGTGATTGTATTTGTTCTGGGCAGTTCTCATTTTCTAGGTATAACAAACCTGTGACTTTTTTGTAAAGGGATTGAAACAACCTTTGCCCATAAATGTAGGACATTTCTGGAGAAGGTTGGAGGGGCAAGCCATAATCCAACACTATTCCAGGGGTTTTTTTAAAACAATTTTTTTTATTAAAAAAAAAACAACCATGATAAAAATGCTAAATGTCCATCATTAAAAATTTTGTTCCCAGAAAAGAATGGAGCTCCAGTCTAATTTGGCATTCAGATGGGACAGGAACTATCAATATTGAGAATGATGATGCATTAAATGACTGACAACTTCGGTCAGTAGAGATGAAGTTTACACCTGTCTATCACAGCATCCAGCAACATATTTTCAACATGGGTGAAAAACCACATATCCAGAGCTAATTTTATAGTGGCCATGATGTTAGGTTTTGTACAGCTCTGTATTAAACTTATTTGTATAAAAGGGAGATGTGGTTATAGAACTCTTTTTTTCCCCTTTTTCTCAATAATGAAATCCTTTACAATTCCCGGGGGCTTTTAACATGGGGCCCGTCCTGCAGATCACAACCTATATCAGTTTTTCCCACAGATCAGGGGGGAATTTGGGTGGTAATAAACACCTCCTTTCAAAATCTTTAAGGAGCTTTTTTGCAGCCCTTTGGCACAGTGGCCACCTTTCTTTGGGGAAACCGATGCTGCTATAATTCAAAATTTTCCCTAAATGTGGTTCCTTACATGCTGTCCCTCCTCTACACATTGCAGGGGGAGAGGTAATGCAGAAGAAGCTGCCATGACTGATCCAAAGTCAAGGGTAGAAAAGTGGACTCAAAGTCCATCTACCTCAAGCCACTATACATATTTATATATCTATCTATATCTCACATCTATTATATACATCACAACTATCTACTTTTCCCAACCCTATTAAATATTTATGTATACCATATTTGTCCATTTATATACCTGTACAACATGATCACATTACTAATGCATTGCACAACATAGATAGCAAACCCTTATCTAATAACACAACATTGTGCTTTCATCACTAGCATATTAGGCCAGGTTTACATCTGTGTTGGAGTTTCCTTTCAGAGCCTTCATCACAGATTCATTAAAAAAAAGCATGCTGTGCTATTTTTTCCATTACAATGACAAACACTACAATGGAAACCCAATGGATCCCATTGAGCGCTGTTGGTTTCTTTCATCTAATGTAACCTGCACCACATCTGCAATTGGTTCCTCACTGTGATCGGTGGTGAAATAATGAGGTGGCGATCTGTTAACATAGCGACTGGAAGGCTTCCATAGCCAACATGTATTCATTTCTATCACTTCTTGCACCAGGCAGGAAGTAATAGAACTGCCATTTTTAAATACCCTTCTATATTGTTTATACAATGCAAAAATGATACTCATATTTTTCCCCCTATTTCAAATACCCTAGTGGGACAAAAAAGGGGGTTTTTCCCCAACATTTTTTCATCTTACTCACCCCTTTTTTCTTTTTTTCACTTTGAATTGGGGGCGTATTTATGGCTCCCACTGGGCGCAGTAGAAGCGGTCTGCGCTATAGCAACCATGCTGGCAGCTACCCGGATGAACAAAATCGGTCTGTAGCAAAAGTTTACCTGAGGAGCGATGCGCCCCACACAAGAGGGGATATCTAGGAAGGGTGGGATCTTTAATGGGCATAATTGCAAAGTGACTTTTTTAGCAAGATTTTTTAATATAAAAACCAAACCTTGAGTAGACCCCCCCTTTTAAATGTAAAAATTAATAAAAAAAAAAAAAGTTCAAATCCCCCCCCCTTTTGCCTTACAAAAAAAAAAAAAAAGAGTTACAATAATTGTTATCCCCCGATCCTAAAAAGCCCAATCATTAAAAAAAACAATTTTTAAATCCGTTGCTGAACACCAAAAAAGAAAAAAAAATTTCCCAAAAAGGGAAAAAAAAAAAAAAAAAAAAGTGTAAAAAAGTCACGTCTACCCCAAACGGTCCCAAAAAAATAAGTACCCAAAAAAAAGTGATTGGTTCGAAATGGCGCCGAAAACAAAAATTTAAGAAATAGTGCGTTCGCATTTTCTTTTTTACACCGCAATCTTAGTGAACACTGTAAAAACAAAACCCCCCAAATATTGCGCAACCATGTTTCTTTTCAGATGACACCATTAAAAAGTACATATTTTCCCGCAAAATAAACCCCATTTTAAATTATTTCAAAAATAAAAAAAAAGAAAAAGCTCTTGTAAGAGAGGGAGATAAATAAAAAAAAAAAAACACAATAAAGAGCCGTATTAATATGGCAGGCTGTCAGTAAAGGGTTAAAAGTGTAGTGTCTAAAAATATTCAGGTAGGTGGGTGGCCCACAGGAGTTGGCTGAAATGGCCCCGATTGATTTTTTGGGGTGTTCCACAAAATATGTTTTCCTTTGGACATAATACCACAGTCCAGTAAAAAACCATTCCATCTGGCCGTTTTTTAAAACGGGCCCCAAAAGTAGCAAGGGGATGTGGCCTTTAGGTAATAAAATATATCTGGTTTTTATACTCTGTGGATAAAAATTTTTTTAAAAATTATTACATAGTAAAGGAACATCATCAATATAATACTTGTACTAACCCCTGAAGACAAAGGAGCCTGTGAGGATTAGAAATTGCTTGAGAGGAGTTGTTGGGCGATTGAAAGGGGATGTACCCCCTTCATCAGTTAGTTTTTCATGTACTTTCTGTTTTACTACAGAAATCCAGGGGCGTTTTTCCCCTCCCAGCTGGGTGTTTCAAAAATAAGTTTGACTCATCCCCCCCTTAAATTTCATGCCCTCCAAGTCTGTGTTTGAATCATGGGAGGGGGTAGCACAACCCCCCCCCCCCCCCCCCGTCCCCAAAGTCACTGGTCTTACTCTCCCCCAACAGTCTTAGGCTATGTCTACCCCGCATGGAAAAAAACGACCTGAAAACTAATTACTAAAAACATTCATGAAACTGAGTTTTGCAGCTGAAAAAAATGTTTTTTTTGCCGCGATTTGCGTTTTTTTGGCGTGTTTTTTTACACTCGTTTTTTTGCTGGTCTTCAATTCTGTTTTTTAACGTATGTATAAATTAAGCCATTGGATGTAACTCCGCCCTACAAAAGGGGATATAAAGCACATTACTGCATTTTATGTGTTTTAAGTTGTTTTAAGGGTTTTTTCGCTAATAAAGTTATATCGCGTTTTTCCAAAAATAATTTTTTTTTTGGATTTTGGGCCCCCAAAAAAAGGGTTTATGGATTTTTTGGGTAAAATCCCTTTTTTTTTTTTACAAAAAATTTTTTTGCTTTAAAAAACGGTTAAAACCTTTCAAAAATTTTGTTTTACCAAAAAAAAAAAAGTATTTTTTAAAAAAAAACCCTAAAAAAATTTTGGCCCTTTAAAAAAAAATTAAAAAAAGGGTTTTTTTGGAAAATTGTTTTTTCTCCAAAAACCCTTTAAAAAAAAGTTTTTTGGCAAAAAAAAATTTTTTTAAGAAATTTAAGGGCCAAAATCCTAAAAAAAAAAATTTTTTCCCAATAAGGGCCTAAAAATTTAAAAAAAATTTTAGCCCCAAAAACCAAAAAAACATAACCCCAAAAAACTTAAAAACAAAAAATTTCCTGTAAAAAAAACATTTTTTTTCGCAAACGAGATAAATTTTGGGAAAAGTTTAAAAAAATTTTCCCCCCTAAAAAAAAAGGTTGCCCAAAATCCGTAAAAAAAAAGTAACTTTAGAGGCCAAAACCCTTTTTTGGGGAAAGGGGAAAACAAATTTTTAAAAAAAGAAAAATTTAACCCTTAAAAAAGGTAAAAATTTATAAAAAAGATAACTTTAGAGGAGCCAAAACCGTAAAAAAAAAAAAGTATTTTTAGCGCAGAAGCAGAACTTTTTGGGCCAATAAAAATTTAAAAAAAAAGATTTTAGCCCAAAACCTAAAAAAAAAGGGTGCCCAAAAACCGTAAAAAGAAAAAATTTGGGGCCAAAATGTAAAAAAAAGTATTTTAGAGTCAGAAGCAAGATAACTTTATTAACGCCAACAAACTGTAAAAAAAAGGTTTTTGGGCCCCAAAAAAAAAAATTTTTAATCTTTAGTCTAGACAGCCCTTTTAGAATCAGAGCACTGTCTTTTCTCTGCCACAGCGGGGTTTGTTCAGTTGAAACCATCTTTCTAGAATCCAGAGCACACAATCGTCTCCTTTCATGTTTTGGCCGGGCACAATTGTGCGTTTTCTGTAGAAACAGCTGCGTGTTACGGCAGCTGCTGGCTGTGCAAGTGAAATGTTCCGGCCCCTTATTTCTGTGAAGAGGCAGGAATGCGCGCTCCTGTGAAAATTTACCGGGGGCCGAACAAATGAAATTAAAGAAAGGGGCCCCGCCAATGAAATGAAGGGGTGGTCCAACCCCACTGGGGAACTTTTTTACACAAAATAAGATAAGGGAAACCGTGAAAACAAAAAGCCCTTTTGCAAAAAATTTCCCAATTGCAAAATTGCTTGTTTTCACTGTCCCCTTTTTTCTGAAGACCATTTAATGAAATGATACAACCCCCCTTTAAAGCAGAGATATATGGTAGAAGGGAAAGTGTCAAATTATCCTTGAATGTCTTGGTTAATAATCTGAACTGAATTTTATGGTCAACGGGTACCCTGGAGGATTGGCAGAGAGGAGAAACAGAGGAGTAATGAGGAGACAGGTGGATCAACCAGGCAACAGAGATGGGGAGGAGTTGCAGGGGAGCGAAAATGTTAAATGGGAAGTAGTCTATGCGGGAGATGACTAGTGCAAGGACCAGAGATTTTGTAGAGTCAAAGTAAAAAAAAAAAAAAAAAAAAAGCTGAAGGAATCAGGTCGGGACACGGGTCTGAGCCAATTTGTGCCAAAATACTTGCCTTACACCATGTTTATTATATAATTTGGACAGTTTTTAAGACATCTCTATGGCGCATCCAACATAAGGCAATGTTCACACGGCTTATTGCCGACGTAATTGCGGGGACGGATTTCGCCCCGCAATTACGCCAGCAGCCGTGCAGTGGGGGCGGGGCGCCGCCCCCATAGGCATTCATTATTCACGGCGCGTACACGCCGTAAATAATGTGCATGTCACTTTCTCCCCGCTCGGTGGATTCACCGAGCAGGGAGAGGAGACGGAATCCATAGTTCTCTATGAGAACTGTGGATTACCGTAATGCCTGGGACTGATTTCAGCTGTATTGGAGGGCAAATGCGCCGCTCAATACGGCTGAAATCAGTCCCAAAATAAGCCGTGTGAACGAGCTCTAACGATATATTACACTTATTTGTGTAAACTAACTGGTGCAACATTAAACAAAAGTATCTAAATATGTACCAGATTTATCATACAGCCGACTGAAAAATCTGGTGTATTTTTAGACTGTCTAGTCTTAAAGGGGTGTTCTGGGAGTTCAAAAATTCCCTCAGGGCATGATAAAAAGTAGAAGAAAAGAATAATACTCACTGCTAGACGGCTCCTATTCCATCTCTGTTGCTGTCCTGGTCATCTCGGCTGTAGCTGTGAATTTTCACTGTTCATGTTGCAGCCAATCAATCACCACAGCGTTCACGTGCGCGATGGAAGTGCCCCGACGGACAAAGTTTTTGAACGCCCAGAACACCCCATTAAGTTTAGGCTAAGTATTAGATTTAACAAATCATCCCTAATGTGTAATAAACTTCTAAGGTCTAATCCACAACACTTTTTGCCTCTGTCCCAGGTATCCATTGAGATACCTTGAAATAAATGTATCCTAAATGACACTGCAGGGAGGGTCACATGAAACAGTAGGGTAATAATTGTCTTTTTTGGATTTTGCATTATTTACCGTTTGCATTTGCTTCACGTGCCAAACACAAAAAGTATGGTAGAGTATGCTGTTGTGTCCGGCACATAAAACTTATATGGATGGTAAATTGAGCAAGGATAGCACAAATGAGACGGATTTTGCTCTATGGATTCCTATGGTTCCATTGCAGTTTATGGTGGGGTATGCCAATAGATACCTGAAACAGAGGCATGAAATGTGATGCGAATCCCACATGGATGACTTCTACAATTAAATAACATTCTATAGTTTAGATCCCAACTAACAAGGATAAACGACAATATTCATCTTAACAGAAGCGTGGTAGATTGTGGATATAAAATACAAATCATCATATGGTTTAGTGTACAGAATGAATCAGAAAAAGGCTGTACCAACCCAAGATGTCTTTGGGAGTGTATCTTACCTGTGAACATAGTGCAGCTGATGTACTGAATTTATCGCCAATACCATTTCTGCCAAGTAAAATCGCGACATTTCCTCAGGTAGTCGGTCCTCAAACTTGCTAAGCAGAGTCAATAGATCTCCTCCAACATAGTACTCCATCACCAGATACTTTAAAGAAAAGGTCATTTTAGATTGGAACTTTTTTTTATACTTTAAAGGGAGCACAGAAAATTATTATGCAAAACTGCTGAACTATATAATAAAGTGTATGAATGTCCTCTTTAATTTTCATTCATCAGAGATGTCAACTAGTAAACCTACATCTGATTGTTCTTCAAGTGTTCACAGATTTACACTACAATAAGGTTAGGTCTACACAGCAAATTTCAAAATGCCATCCAAATGTTGACATTTGCAGGAAGCGGCAGAACTGCGGTTTTTGGTGCGGATTTGAGCAAAAGCCGCAGTCAGTTGCATATTAGGATGTATTTTAAACGCAAAAGAAAAAAAAAAAACCTGTGCAGTGTAGACAACAGCAAGGATTTTTTATACTAGGAAGGGAGAGAGATTTTTGGACCGCACATCCTCAAAATATACGTTGATCTAATCCTTCTAAGCAAAAATTATAACACTGAACACTCCTCCCCATTTGACCCAGTGTTTTTAATTAGCAGCAGTCTGTATAGGGGTTAATGCCCTGCTCCTTTCAGTCTGCTTGCAGGGAGCCCTGGGTTAGGCGAGCAGTGTCTACCTTTCCTTTTGTGGTGGTGCTGTGTGGCGGCCATTGCTGCTGTGATGCTGTGCTGGTGTGGTGGTACAGCCCAGAGCCAGGGGGCTAGGTCAGGCAGCAGTGGTGCTGTTGGGCCACTGGGCTGTGCCCCTAACCTGTGTGGCTTTTGCTGCGGTGGTGGCCGCCGTGCAGTGCTGCCCCCATTTAGTGTAGGGACCCACTTTAAAGAGGTCGCCGTGAAGTGGCAAGTGGGCCTATACGTTTTGATCAAAAAGTGTACCAAGAACCTCCTGTTCATTTTTGTAAAGTTTTGCTGAGAAGCATTAGATCAACGTATAGCGTGAGGATGTGCGGTCCATGTCTCTCCCTTCCTAGTTTGTATACATAGGTCTATCTTTTTGCACTCATGGATCAGCACTCCTCACCATTTGGCCCAGGTGTTTTTAATTAGCAGTAGTCTGTATAGGGGTTAATGCCCTGCTCCTTTCAGTCTGCTTGCAGGGAGCCCAGGAGAGGTAAGCTGTGTCAACCTTTCTTTTTTTTGGTGTTGGTGCTGTGTGGTGGCCATTGCTGCTCTGTTTGTGGGGTGGTGCAGCCCATAGCCGGGCGGGGTAGGCCTTGCAGCATAGGTGCTGCGGAACAATCGGTTGTGCACCTTGCTGTTGTGGTTATTGCTGTGGCTGCCATGCAGTGCTATATCCATTAGTGTAGGGACCCACTTTAAAGAGGTCGCCGTGAAGTGGCAAGTGGGCCTATACTGTTTGATCAAAAAGTATACCAAGAACCTCCTGTTCATTTTTGTAATTTTTTGCTGAGAAGCATTAGATCAACATATGTTTTGAGGATGTGCGGTCCAAATCTCTCTCTCTTCCTAGCAAGGATTTTTTATTGCTGTCTATGCAGCAAAGGGTAACATCGGATTTTCGGGTTCAAATTACTGTATCCGCTGAAAATCCGACGGAAAACCTTTGCTGTGTAGATCTAGCCGAATACCTCTCAGAAGACATGAAATGTTAGCGGTGCAATTCAGCTGGATCATAGTCAATATCTGCATTGCAGAGGATCACAATTTACTTGCCAGACACCTGGCTGGATACATGTATGCAACTTCTGGGAGACTTTCTTACCAAGTAGTTCTCATCATGAAATGCATAGTGTAAGGTGGGAATCCACTGAGTGTCTGCTTTCACCAACACATCTCTTTCTTCTCTAAAACAAGCAGTCTGAAAAAGATGGAAAAAATAATTTAGTTTTTACATCCTAAAAAATACGTATCAAAGTATAAAAAGATACAAAGAAAAAAAAAACTTATTTAATTTTTTGTTCAGGTTCATACAGCTGATTTGGATGCTGCTTCTGGCGAGGATGCAGCTTAGAATCTGCCTCAGAATTGGCGTCCAATCTGACTTCAATCCTGCTCTCATTGTTTCCTACATAAACTCTGAATTGGTGTAAACACAATGCTGATCTTTTTCAGCGTGGATTCATTTTCAGAACTGAAAAAAGAATTGACGTCAATTTTTGAGGTGGATTCCTCACCTTACATTATAGGATCTAGGAGGTTGAAAATCTGCAGCAAGTCCAAAATCTGCGGGGACGTTTAGTCATGGCTCTCGCGTGGATTCAGCCCAGAAATTTTCAGCATAAAGGGAACAAAATGGCTTTCTCACTATAAAGATTAGCTTTCAGCATGAAGTGACAGTCAAATGAAGACTTTTTCTAACTTCTCTAGTCAATAGATTTTACTTTAGTCATGAGAGAAGAGATATTTTATGTGCTCCGAGTCCACACAGGTTTCTAGACCGTGACTCTGTTATCGGATTAGAGCAGAGAGCTTAGAGCAGAGAGTGACACTATGGATGGACTGAGCTCCAGAGCAAACTAATTATCTCTAACACTGTTAGCTTCTGTCTACAGATAAAGCCATTGTATGCAGTCCTCACAGCACATGTACCTTTAGTTTAATGAATAAACATCTCCTGCACTTGTCAGTGTAACGGCTCAGCTAGAACCTGAATATGTGAATTACTGCTGTAGAACCACCCAAAACAGCTTGTGACTGTAAAACAGTGTGGTGAGAAAACCCTTTTAAGGTCATGTTCACAAGATGATGACTTTTAAGATTGCGTGAAGACTCTGCTAACATTGCTGCCACAAAAACATGAGATTTTTTTTTTTTTTTTTAAACATCTTTACCATGCAAGCATAGCCTGACAGTATATGTACAGCCAATTTATACAGAATTGCTTAAGATTAGGTCATCCAAATAACCGATTAACGCAAGCTTTTATGTTAAACACCTTAAGATTTTTTTTTTTCATATCACAATCAATATTAAAACAGCTGAGAAGAAAATAATATGTTTCAGTATTTTATTTTACTTGGTAAAAAATAAACTGGTGATAGATTTTCTTTAGACAAAACTTTTCTAATTCCATCTTAATACATAAAACATGCACAAAAAAGTGTCATTTCAGGACTTCATAATTCACAATTATGGTATCTGTTTTCCCTTCTTTGATAACACACACAGCCAAACTTCTGTAGACTGTAGGCTATGACGAAAAGCTTTGCCTAACTTATTTAGTATTTATCCATGTTAAATATATAGGAATATGGATGACAAGCTTCAAAGGCCCCGTCTCAGGGGCTCCATTATGAGCATCAGTCACAGATTCTATTGTGGGTCAAGGGGACGTCACAATGGATAAATCAGCATTCAGGCTTCCATTACAAACGCAGATGTGAATAGGAGCTACAGTTTTATTAAAATACGTCTGATGAAGGGGACTCTGTAGAGTTTTCCAGGAGATCATGGATTCTTCACAGATGTCATGAGCGTTTGTATGAAGTTTTGTGTTCATGAGGATTCGAATCACTCCCATAATCCAGACTCCTAGAGATGTAATATTAGGAGGCCTAGTCACATATCCCACCTAGATTTCCATTATTTACTTTTAATTCTTTGCAGAGATCATACTGACTATATATAGTTAGGTTCAAGTCTGCACCTCCCATTCTGGAAGAGGAAACCACCTTAACGATGCCCATCTCTTTCTCACTCTTCTCTATGGGCACAGAGCAACCCAAGGGGCATACCCTTATACATTTGTGCATAATTAAGTTGTCTATACAAGTAAACAGTGTTCCTTGGTACCAATTCCGGGGATGCCTAGAAGATAGTAACAGCACACCGGACCCCAGCATCCGGACAGTCATAATAGTTCCCAAGGAAGGGTTTCTGTCAGGTTTCAATTTGTGGTAAAAAAAAAAAAAAAAAAGTTGAATGCTAGCGGTCTGGACCAACAGATCAACACAGTGGATATGAGAACGCAGTTATTACGGATGCAATGGCGCTACTACAGCCTTACGATGGTCCTTGGGATGGGACCAAAGGGATTGTTAAGTTTTTTGTGTGAATAGGGTAAGGTTCCAGCAGAGATGCCCTTATTGGGACAACTACGCTATTTCTAGGTGAAGCCCGTGTACTTTTTGGGGCCTTTACAGGGCATTCTTCCTCGGTCGTCTTTCTCCTCCCGGTTTTGTCTCTGAGTGACAGCGATAGTGTCTTTATTTTTACCAAGGCTATTTATTAATAAAAGTTATGCTTTAAGACTTTTTCCACTCTTTTGGAAATTTTTTGTTTTTGGGTCAAGAGGGTTGTTGTTTACATTTTTAGAAGAAAAAAACCCCTTAAAAGGATTTTCTAGCATTCGGCAAAAAAAACAAAAGGCTGCTAGGGGTTAAATACTAACCCGCATCCAAAACAGGCAAATTTTACCATATTTTGCCCCAATATTGCCCCCTATGTGCAGGAAGTGTAGATGTGGCTTCAGCAGCAACTCATGTGGGTGTCAGACTACAGTTCCCATCATGCATTGCAGATATCTATTCCCAGCTGTTGTTCTGCCCTGTATTACCCTATTTGCTGAAGAGCAAGTTTCCACCCTTTGTCCATCTATTATTTTCCCCCCCTCACCTAACCTCTGTTTTTATTACCCCCCTTCTACCCCGGTTTACTTTATGATACTAGATCATCTTCCCGGCGCTGGAACTGAGCATGCCCGACAAAAACTAAGGTGAAGAAAAAAATGGGACCTGGGCTGATTCCAAAAAGAAAACACTTATAACGCTTTTGGCCCTGCGGTTTTCCTAATAAAAAGGTAATACTCTTTTCATTGTTTTAATGGACTAAAAACCTTTATTATAAAACACCTCGCTACCAGGGTGGTTTTTTTTTCCTGTAATCGCGCGCCGGGCCCACAATTTTCTTCTTCACCTCTACTGTTCGTTTCCCGCTCCCACCTTGGTTTTTGGGAAGGTGCCGCGGCCTTTTCCCGGGTGGATACCCCAAACAACGATACGATGTTGGCCTCTATAAAAATCCCAAACAGCTCTGGTAGACCTTTTCCCATTTGGGTTTTTTAAATTTGATTTTACTGCAGGTGTACTTTCACCATAGAGCGCCACCTCTGTTTTTCTCTTTGTCTTTTATGACTAGAATGCTAAAAACAGAACTACAGGTCGTATCCCTTGGCAACAAAATCTAAACACCAGCTTTTAAATCAGTAATTGATCATGTGGGAAACTACTGAAAATATTACATTTCTATAAATTGAAGATTTGTACTTTGTATGGCACACTTTCAAGTCAAGTTTCATATATATCCTCTCAATACGTATGTACACTATCTTCGGCATTGAAATTTTTTAGATATCACTGTCTGCTCTGAAGAAGACCAATATGCATTATAAAAAATATCACAGCAGACTGTGTCCGTCATCACATTTCCACAAGGATCATACTGCAAAATACCAACAAAAGGTCAATATGAATGGATCCCTGGGCAATCATTAGGTAAATTTTTTGCGATGTCTAACTAATAGAAAATATTTTTTAAAAATTTGAAGTATAACACACATAACCATTAACACTCACAAAGTGCAGGATGGGTTGAGATGCCTGTCTATACTTGTCTGATCTGTGGAAGGTATCCCAGACATGTGAAAAGAGCAGTGACACATCTTGGCATTCCAGTTGGACATAACCTGGGGGGAGTGGGAGGTCAGCCCTCACAATGCAGGGTTCTGATTAATACTGCACTATGGACAAGGTAAATCCAGCCTCAGGAAACACAATACTTAAAGTGTCATTCTGTATATACAGCGGGTGCAAAACAAAATCAGTGTAGCATTTCCCTCCTATATGAATAGATGCTAAGTCTACTAAAAACCTGAAAATTCAGCCTTACTGTAGAAAACACCAATATCTCATTCATGCTGCGTCTCGCCCACAATGACCGCGAGACTGTACAGGATGTGGTTTGGTGGAGACCTGGTGGTGCTTTCCCCCACTCTAGGGCTTTGCAAGGGGTCAGAAATAACACTATTATGATTGCCAAAAAAAAGAACTAACACTTTTTTAATAAAAAGAAGCTTAGCAAGGTTATAGGGGAAATATGCACAGTCATCACTATTAATAGTGTGGTGTGAAGGGTAAGGGAATGGAGTACTTATTCACATCTATATGAGGGAAAGCAATTCTTATCAGAGTTTAAAAACAAACTGGATTTAACAGAAAACAGAAAGAAGCCATTAAAATGGCCCAGATAGCAGGAGTGACGACTGTAACATGGCCCATACAGGGGGGGTGAAAAAGTAAAATGGCCAATCCGGGAGTGAGACTGTAAAAATGGCCCATACAGCGGGAGTGATGATTGTAACCATTTTCTATATTCTAACAAACCTATAGTCTGTCTTATAGCTTCTTCTACCACAACTTTACTTGAGAAATGCAGATTCCAAATCGGGGACACGCGAATGTTAGAACCTACTCTACAAAGGATAATGGGGAGAGCCCCCAAGAAACCATGGAAACAGTTCACACAAAGGATATGAAATCAAAACCCACAAAAATGTGTTCCTTGTAGACAAATATCTAATAAAAAGTAACTATTACTACATATTAGAAAAAAAAAATTAGAAATTCCCTACAAATTCCCAATACTTACCCTACTAGAGAGTTTATTTTATTAGCCAAAAGTGGTAACTGCCCCGTAAGGGGACCCCCCTGGGGAACCCACCCAATTGTACACCAATACCCCGACCCCACCCCATGTGAATGAAGTTTACCAGATACAGACAGGAGAAGGGTGAACAGCTATGGCAAATAGGTAGATTAGTATCAAATTAGAGATGGACGAATTTAAAAAAAAATTTGATTGCCATTCGCCAATTTTCCCGGGAAATTCTTTTTTGGGAATTTATTTGTGGCGAATCGCATTAAAAAACAACTAGTTCCTGGCTGCAGAGAGCCTGTAGGGTGTTGTAGAACATTGTGCCATGCTCAAATATGAATAGGGAGCGTGGTTTGGTCTTCATACAATGCTGTGTTTTAGTATGACACGCAGATGACAGGCGCCGGTACTAGAATCGCTTCACACTTCACTTCTCTGGGCAGTTACAGGGGCAAAACTGACCAAATAACTGAAGTGGGAACACAGCCTGACAAGGTAATGTCAGCGCCAGCTTGAAAGAATCGAGCTGAGGGCCAAGATCCCACTATAGCGTCAAAGAGCGCACTCCTTTTACACCGACATCAGATGATTCCACATATGACAGAACCTGTTCTGTTAAACGTTGATACATGTAGAGCCCCCCTGAAAGAGTGGAGAGGGGGTCGGCAGTAATTTTGCGTTGACGTCACTGATCATTTTGCCCTTCCTTTCATCCGTCAGTGTCCGCTTTCAATCGGTCAATAATCCATCAGTATTGCTAAAGCCAAAAACAAACAGGAGTTGATCCAAAGCAGAGATGACCAGTAAATGGGATATTGGCATGTCTTCTGTGTTCTTTATCCACTTCTGCTTTTGGATACCTAATCATCAGACAATCCTGGACCTGATTGTGAGAGTAGCACAATGATAGGTTGAGAAGGTTGGCACAATCACACAGTATGGAGGTGGTGGCAGCAACAGCAGCATAATGAGGTTGGAGAGTGGCACAATGACAAATTCTGGAGGTGGCAGCAACATGATTAGGCCACAGAGTGGCACAATGACACAGTGTGGAGGTGACGGAAGCAACATCAGTAAGCCACATAGTGGCACAATGACAAAGTGTGGAGGTGGGTGGCAATACCAGTCCCTGGTAAAGATGGTGGATGCAGATGCAGCAGTTGACAGCAGATGTGTGGCATCAGGCGGGTGGCAGCATCAGAATAGGAGCTGAGGCAGGTAGTTTGATTCCAGACTCATGTCTCAGTTTTGGTGAGGCGTCATGGCTCATCTAATCTGATGCATAAGGCATTGGGGTGTGGAAATCCTAATGAAGCTGCTACTGCTCCTACCCCCCCCCCACCTCCCCACAGCAGCCGTGGCAGTGGTACGTGATCTAACCCCCCGGTCAGACCTACCAGATGATGGACGATGGCGCACATAGGCAGCGGCCAACTGACTACATAGGATTTCTCTATAGTACGCGAGTTTCTCCTCCCTCTCAGAAGGTGGAAAAAAGGCACCCAAGTCATCCCTCTGCTGGATGGTGACTATTCGGCTGTCACTAGCCAGGCAAATCAGCATGTTGCGGACGATCTGCGCAAGTGACTCTGATGGACTCCCTGCCTCCATCTCCACTGTATACTGCCATGGTGTGTCTGGATCATCTGCCTTGTCTTCCTCATCTTCCTCTACCTCCTCCGGATGCTCCTGTTCCTCCTTTCCTGTCACCTGAATAGAAAAACCACTCATTTCGCCAGACACTGCTTGTGCTCCAATGTCCTCCTCCTCCAGTTCAACCCCCACCAGACTCACGTGGCCGTGAGATGTAATCGCCACGTCTCCACTCCCTTGACCAGACAGATTTTGCAGCATCTGTTCCAGGATATGAAGCAGTGGAATGACATTATTCTTCCCATAGTCCTGGCGACTGAAAAATAACGTGGCCCCATCAAAGCGCCTGAGCAAACGGCAGGTGTCGCATGAGCTGCCACTGGCTGACATCAAAATTACACAGGGGAGTACACCTGTCCATTTGGATCAGCAAAAAAACGTTAATGGCCTTTCTCTGTTCATACAGTCAGTCCAACATATGGAGGCTGGAATTCCAACCGGTGGAAACATCGCATATCAGCCTATGTTGGGGGAGGCCGTTCTGCCGCTGCAACTCAAGGAGGGTGTGCTTGGGTTTGTAGGAATGGATGAAGTGCATGCACAGTTTCCTGGCCATTTTTAGAATGTCTTGCAGATGGGTGGAAGACTTCAGGACCTTTTGACAACCACATTGAACACGTGCGCCATGCAGGGCGCATGGGTCATCCCTCCTTGGTGCAGCACGGACACCATGTTCCTTCCATTGTCTGTCACCATGGTTCCGATTTGCAGTTGTCGCAGAGAAAGCCACACATTGATTTCTTGTTGCATGACGCGGAGCAGTTCCTCCCCTGTGTGACTTTGTTCGCCCAGGCAAACCAGGTGTAAAACTGCGTGACACCGCTGTGCCCTGCACATGTGGTATGATGGAGCAGCACTTAACTTGTGGAGGCTGAGGTGGTGGTGGAGGAGTAGGCAGACATTGGTGCATGAACAGCAGTTTGACAACGTGGAGGAGAAAGCGGCGTCTCCTGTCCAAGTTGCTGGTGTGGCTGGGCAAGAAACACATTCACCCAGTGGGCCGTAAAGGACATGTACTGGCCCTGACCGTAGTTACAGCTCCACACGTCCATGCTGCCGTGCACCTTGGAAAACACCGATAGGCTCAAGGACTGGCCTACCTTCTGTTCTACATATGTGTGAAGGGTTGGTATTGCCTTTTTCAAAAAGAAATTACGGCTTGGGACTCTCACCTCGGCTCAGCACAGCCATTAGTTCTCTGAACGGTGCAGAGTCCACCACTTGGAAAGGGAGGGACTGCAGTACCAACAACTTGGACAGGAGCACGGTCAGCTTCTGCACCTGGACTGGTAGATGATGGTAAAGACAAACAGCTCCCTTCTGCAGAGGTAGTGGAGCCTTGACTGACTGCAATGGCATGCGTGAAACAGGGTGCTGCTGCTGTTGCTGCGGCAGGATGGACCACCACATCCGAGACACGTTTCTTCTAGGCCACTGGATGGTGACACTGCATGTGTTGACGCAGGGCCGTAGTGCCAACGTTAGCTCCCTGGCCACACTTTACTTCCTGCCCACAGATTCTACATATACACATGTTCGGTTCCTCTGGTGTCTTAGCAAAAAACTGCCACACCGGCGAGTAGCTGATTTTTACCGCCAACGCTCCACACTGACTACTACCGCCGCTGCCTCGGTGAGCCCCTGTGCCGCTACTTTCTTGGACCTGCAAAGCGGGTTTTCTACCGACTTGCTGGCTGAGCCGCTGCCTGACATGCAAGCTGACACCCTCTTTTCCCGACGATGATGATAGCCCTTGCTTCACCCGGCTCCCAAGTGCGATCGGCTACATCGTCATCGATTTGTGTTTGCCCGTCACTGCTATTCTCCTCAATGGTCTCAGTATGCAGAGCCTGACTGCTTGCAACATAACCTCCCGTGCCACTCTCCACATCACTACTTTTCCGGCTACTGCAAGAAGCAGCGGATGTCTGCCCCACCTCTTCGCTGCCAAGTAGCTGCTGACTGCCCTCCTCAAAGATGTGTCCTCGCTGTATAGTGGGGCTGAGTCCAGACCACATAGTAGATCTCTGGCTGAGGGTACCGAACGGGACAGTGACAGGATGAGGGCCGCTGACCTGCTCCCGGGCCATGCCAACTAAGTCCTGTGTCTGAAGTTCCCACCGACTCTTGGCTGGGGTTGTCAGATGTCATCTGGGAGGAAGTGGATGACCTAGTCAACCAATCAAGAACCCTTAGGTTGCTGGTCGCCACACAGCCGCAAGATGACACCGGCAGTTCTGGCCTCACCGAGTCACCCCTGCAGTGACATCCCCTTACTGTGCTGCGACCTGTGCCTGCTCCAGGAATGTTTGTGCCACTGACACGCGCATGTAAAGGGCCTGCCACCTCTCTGTCTGACATACTGTTTGATCAAAAAATTTAATTAAGCTTTGGTTAAGAAATACCGTACAGAACAACCATATGTAATTTTGGCGTATATAGGACCAAAAAATATGGACACCCTGTATTTTAGTCCAAATTACCCCACAATAAAGAGGTTAAATTAAGCCTTGGGTATGAAATACACTACAGAAAAAACAGATGTAATTCAGGCGTGGATGGGGCAGAAGTACACCCACCCTGGACTTCAGGGAGAATACCCCACAAACTAAAACAAAATGATAACGCTGGTTGAGTAACAAGTGTGTATATGACACACACTTGTGATGGTCTTTCCCCCAAGTCGCTGATAAAACGAGTTTGTTTTAGGAGCTCAATATAGTTCAGGAGCAGCAGCAAGATGCTTATGACAGGACACACAGTGAAGTGTGAGAATTTAAGATGGCATCCGTATTTATAAGGCTGTGACGTCACAGAAGCCCGCTGATCGCCGTTTGGCTTCATGTCTGCACATGTCATTGAGTGTGTTCCTTTCTTCCTCACAACAGAGTTCTCTGCCCCGTGTCACGCCATGTCCTCGCGGCCATTTTACCCCCCCCCCAAAAAAAAAAAAAAAGACTTCCCGCGAAGTACCATAAACTTCAGCTTCGTGCAGAACCGAAGTTTTCCTGAAATTCTAAACAAATTCCACTTCGTTAGAATCGATTCGCCCATCTCTAGTATCAATATGTACAGTGTATACTGGAAAAATTATAACAATATCCACCAACACCAATAGACTAACACGATGAAAAAGGACGAATAATGGATATACACAACTCACAATAAGGGATATTTGGTTTTTGGTTGAAATTTCAGTGCTATGATCTTACTGTAATTGTACTTTGAGCGCATTGCAGCGCAATTATGCCCTGAAGTACGGTCCGCAATTATGCTGTGTGAACATACCCCAAAACATAATGATATCAAAAGGGTCAAGAAAAAACTATATGTACCCACAAAGAACATCTAAAGGGTAAATATAAATCCAAGTATATCCACAGATAGGTATAGCCGATATAAATAAGAAACAAGTCCCATTCTGTAATGCAGTTGGCTGATGTTAGATGGTCAACCAAAGGGTCCAACAGTAGAGAGACCGCGCTGTCATCATGTAAAGCAACAGTGCCTCCAATCTTACCCGCATCCAACACACAGGTACTGGTTAATGCATATAGAGAATAAGATATGGAGCAGAATAATGATCTCTATAATTGCAGATCAGATCTTTTAAAAGGCTAAATGGGAGCAAGCTTTCTAGCCCACTGAATAGGAAATTTCCAACTATATTGTTTAGCATCATTCTATCGCTGTCTGAAGCACATCACAAATTCCACTAATATTTCATGTAAAGGGTTTACCAACATCACTCCATAAAATGGGGCTGGGAGATCATTCACTGGGAAATCCGTGAGAGTCAGTGGTGCAGGACTTTAAAATTACATAAAAAACAGTCCTTAGTTTTTCCATTGCAGCGATATTCTGTCTAATTCCTAGATTCTATGGTGCAGTTCTGGAGTCTCTCAGTAAGCAAACTGCAGGATTTTACATTTCAGAAATTGCAGTGTTAGAGACTGGCAGAGTGCAAATCGCTAGACTCAGGGCCTCCATCTGGAATTTCAGGTCTCCATACAGCCAAAGTGTCAAAAAAAAAAAAAATTAAAAAAAATTTAAAAAAAAAAAAAAAAACTTGGGTTGAACAGGGAAAAAAAAATTAGGCTATTGTTCTTTGGGTTTAGTTTTTTGGGGAAATATCTAATATTAAAGGGGTTGTCTCACTACATTGATTCATCTTACCTCAGTCCTGTTTTCTTGGTTTCACTTTGAATTCTGGGGCATGTTTACTGGCTTCCACTAGGCTGCAGTAGAGGACACGTCTATAGCTATAGCAACCAGTGCTGGCAGCCTATCAGGATAGATCAAACAGGTCTGTAGCTATAGCGACCTGAGGAGCTGATGCAGCCCATACAAGAGGGGATATCTCAGAATAGGTAGGACACTGTTAACGGACATATATTGCAAAGTGACTTGTTTTTGCAAGATCTTTAACATGAAAAGCAAACCTTGTAGCGAGACAACCCATTTAATGACACGTTATCTTTATTTTGTGGGTCAGTAGATTTTATACGGAAACCAGATTTATATATAGTGTTTACAGTGTTTTTGCTTTGTGGCTTAATTTTCTTAGACCAACAACCTTTTTCCGTTAGCGGATTGCGTCAGGGCTACATTTTTTTGGGGCACTTTTAATTCCAATTTTATTACAGAAATGAGGCGACTCAAAAACACAATTCTGAAAAATAATTTGTAGCAGTAATTTTCTTTTTCTTTTTTTTTTTTAAAGTAAAATTTTTTTGGGGTCTCACCAGGGTATTTGTACAAGTGATCGCCAGTACAATATACCACGGTACATATATTCTGCAGCATATGGTCATTCAAGCGGTCCCTTATTATACATTGGCTCTGGCCACAATTAGTGTAGGTAGGTAACTAAGTTCAAGTAGGTAGCCCTTCAGTAGAGTAAATGCTACATCCTGCTAAATCTGTGAATGTAAAAAGTCGGGACAGAAAGTTCTGCAGGATGAAAACCAGAAAGTAAAGTATAGAGTTAAAGCTGCAAACTATTTGCCCACCCCCTCACCCAACTACAGTGTTACAAGTGAATAATGTGTCCCCTCATGTGTTTCAGGGAGATGGATGGCAGAGACGGCTTCTGGGACATCTTGCAGCTCGCATAGTCACATATAAACTACTGCTGAAGACACCTCCATTGTCACATATAGACCACTGCTGAAGACGCCTCCATCGTCACATATAGACCACTGCTGAAGACGCCTCCATCGTCACATATAGACCACTGCTGTAGACCCCCTTACTGAAATTATGGCTCCTCCTCCTCTGTGGTGTGGCGTTATGAGAGCTAAAGTGCCTCTGTTATCAAAGATGTGTCAAAGTCCTTCACTTTTTAAACCCACTGTTTCTTATGTTGGGTGGGGTCAGGAACTGCCCACAGAGCCCCTCCCAATTTTACTTATATGCATCAGGCAAGTAGGATATTTGGTTTGGACTGATCCTACGGAAGAGCTAATGTAGTACAAATTGCTGGAAAAATAATGGTAGCTATGATAGAACGGTATGAAAATAAACAGTGTATCACGTATGGATTGCTCTAGCCACAGACTGGTCAGAGTATTAATCATTCATCCCCTCTGGCTGTCCAGCAGCACAGCCACAAAATTTTAAAGGTATTTCTGGTTAGAGAAATTCTGCTCTTTTGCAGATTCCCAAAGATCTCACCTCAATGACAAAGTAATGAAATCTGTGTGCCAGTCCTCTCTACACTCCAGTGCTAATAAGTGGTGCAAGACAGAGGCACAGAAAGCAGTTTGTAAGGGACGCCATCTTTGAAAAGGGGACAGGTAGAGAAATCTGGGTAAGCGATGGGGGACATTAGGAGCAGTTTGTGAGATCGGCTAAGACTAAAAGGGACAGACATCCAACTCTGATACAAGAACAGTGTTGGAACCTGGAGGGGTGAGAAGCCCACTGGACACCCGGTATGCCAAATGAACCTTTGCCCTAGACCACCAGGAATGCAGACATTTACCCTCTCTTTCCTGGATCTGCAGGAATGTTACTACAAACCCATTAAGGATGCAGGCAGTTCAGGCCTTCAGGAAACAGACCCACTTTTTAAATCTGACCTAGGTTTTTGTGGTAAGAACTTTGTACTGATTTTACTTATCCAAGTGATTTTTCTTATGACAAATTGTAGTTTATGTTTGTGACACATTAAGGTCGATATGTTGTTTAAGAAAATCTCAGTTAAATATGTCAGTCAACCTTATTCTGTGTGTGATGAATGCCATGCACTACCCCGGCTACCTCCAGGCCTGGTCACGTTGCTGCACTTTGTGCAGGCGGCTCCGTATCTCCTCATTATTCTGCCACCTAAGGAACTCACGGACCGATACCGTATGTAAAATACCCCCAAAAGTGTGTAATGATAACATGGACTACTGGCACATCTAGATTGCATCTGTTTATGTACAGTCAAACTAAAATCAGTAAAAAGTTTAAGAAAATCTACAGAATTTTTTTTAACATTAATATAACTAGTAATTAATACAAGTTAGCAAATAAATAAGATAGGATTTTATAGGGCTCAGAAGGCCAATAGCAATTTTACAACTTTCCAGGAAAATTTCCAAAACATTTTATTAGGAAGCAATTCTGTTCTGAAGCATCTTTGAGGGTCCTACATATTCTAAACTCCCATTAATGCCCACATTTAAAAAACTGCTCCTATTCAGAACAGCATATAAAAGTAGGTTAATCCTTTAGGTGTTTCAAATGAATCAAAACAAAGTTACATACAATAGTGGGAGTCACAAAAAAAATAAAAATAAATATATATAAATTTTCTGCTGCCGATTTTTTATTTTTTTTTATCCATTTTTCCCTTGAACACATTAGATAAACAGACAAACACAACTCAATATTGAAGGGGTTTTGCCACAATCTCATTTCATACCTCCTGCATTCAGCTCTTCAGCTCTGTGTGCTCAGAAGGGGGCGTGTGTGATCTGTTTGAATTGCCTATCATGTGACCAGCAGGCTGACATCACCAGACCTTTCCTCTCTGTAGTCAAAGAAAGGTCTGTTTATGTAAAGCATTGTGAGTAGCTCAGAGGTACATTTTTTGCCTCCAGGCACAAGGGTCCTAGGTTCAAATCCCTGCAGGAACCAAACCTGTGTTTTTTTTTTTGTTTTTATTCTCTTTATCAATGCATATACCTGATTGAGGTTTCTTTTTTATTTATTTCCACTGTTTGACTAATTACTAAGGAGTAGAGTTACAGCACCTGGGGTTTGAACACTCAGTAGCTGCCTGAGAGGAAAGGTGATGTCTGAGCATGTCTGGCCAGGACTGAGGAGCTCTCAGCTCTGGTCGTATCCCCTGAATTTGAGCTGTAAACAATGGATCACTAAAAGGAGCAGCTAAAACAAAACCGATGCAGAATTTTTAATGATAATGAATGGTGAAAATGTTTGTTATTTAATTTGCAAGATTCCTACGTCAATTTTACTTCGTGGCAAAACCCTTTTAAGGAACCTGGTTCTTTACTTTTATCACATTGTGGATATTGAGGCCTCCTTTTTAAGGTTTGCAGAGGTCTTGAGCTGCCAATAAAGAAAAAAAAAAACACTAACCCCCTCTATTCTCCCAAATACCCTACATTACACCTGGCTCACACCACTGTTAATGCAGGCAACATGACATCCTATTGTGGAAGTTCCTGTTAAAGGGGTTTTCTCACTACAAGGATTAGCTTTCAACATGTATGGAAAGGTAAATTAAGACTTATCAAATACACGGTTTTGTTTATTTTGGTTTGTTGAGGAGATAAGAGATTTTCTCTCTTCTCAGTGAACACAAGTTTCTCTTGGTTACCGGAGATGCTGTCCATCCAATCCTTTAAGATAAGGACACATTTTCACTCTTTAGTCTTTTACATCTCCTGCAGTCATTTCAATGTAACATGCTCAGTTAGGAATAACAGAGCTGATATGCCAATCACAGCTACAACCTAACCAGGAAGTGCGAGTCTGATGCTGGCTGTGACTGAGAAACTGCACTCATGTTAGTGACATGAAACTCTTAAAGCAATTGTCAATCAAGTGTCTGGAGAAGGGGTTAATTATTGTAGCTAGATATGGCAAACTATTTAGTACTATAAAGCAATATTTATTTGGTGCTATTTAATTTACTTAGGAACAGGACCCAGGGTTATAACTTCCCCACTCGCTAGCAAGAAAGAGCCTGTGCCTGTACTGACCCACGTCCAACATCAAAAGCTCGGAGCATCGGAGCTGGACCAAGGCGGATGTCAGAAGCCTGCCTGGGCTAATAAGTCACATCAGGACCAGGTGTTTGCACTGCTTACCTGGGGAACAGATGGCACCAGGAAGCACTATGGAAGAAATGCAAGCCAGCAGAAGCAGTGTGATGCTCTGGGTCATGTTCTGCTAAACAATCTTGTGTATTTACAGTTGCATGGATGCTACATAGACACAGGCAACCTAAAAAATAGTATTCCTAATGGTAGTGGCCTTTTACAATAGGCTAATGCTCCATGTGACACTGCAAAAAATATTCAGGAATTTTTAAAACATGACAGTTTTTAAATCCTCAAAGCCTGCAAGACTTCAAAGGATTTGTTGCTAATATATTGGTACAAGATACCACAAAACATATTGAAAGGTCTTCAAAAGAGCCATGACCCACTGAGGCCTAGACTTAAGGAGGCAAAATCATGACCTACACAATATTAAGCAGGAGGTTTAAGGTCACAAATGATCGGTGTGAATCGTAGGTTTATTGTCATACAATTATGGTCATACCTGCCTGATAATGGCAAGAATGCCGCCTTTTGATGCCCACATAACACTATAAATATTAAAGGGGTTTTGCCACGATCTCATTTCATACCTCCTGCATCCAGCTCTTCAGCTCTGTGTGCTCAGAGGGGGGTGTGTGTGATTTGTTTGACTTGACCCAGCAGGATGACATCCCAGACCTTTCCTCTCTGTAGTCAAAGAAAGGTCTGTTTATATAAAGCATTGCGAGTAGCTGAGAGGTAATGTTTTTGCTTCACAGCACAAGGGTCCTAAGTTCAAATCCCTGCAGAAACCAAACATGTGGATTTTTTATCTCTTTCTCAATGCTCATTGAGGTTTCTTTTTTATTTATTTGCACTCTTTGACTAATTACTAAGGAGGACAGAAGTAGAGTGACAGCACCTGGGGTTTGAACACTCAGTAGCTGCCTGAGAGGAGAGGTGATGTCTGAGCATGTGCAACCAGGACTGAGGAGCTCTCAGCCCTGGTCGTATCCCCTGGAGACGAGCTGTAAACAATGGATCACTAAAGGAGCAGCTAAGACGAAAACGGTGCAGAATTTTTAATGAGAATGAATGGTGAAAATTTTTATTTCATTTGCAAGCTTCCCACGTCAATTTTACTTCGTGGCAAAACCCCTTTAAGTACAGTGCCTAAGTAGTGAAGTCCCGGGTGGTACAGAGGTTTATAATCAAGTCCTGGTTTGTCTAGAGGAGTTTGTTACTTATCACTCTAGGCACCAGAGGAAGGAGGGAAGGTCACCTCAACATAATCATGCTCAGCTTCCCCTGTGTGTCCCCTTACTGATTATTCAGCTTATTGCAGAGTGATAGACAGCCAGGAAAGTAATTTATCAGCGCACTGTTTTCTCTATGGTCAGACTGAATGCGGAGTGTGAATGAATGGTTTTTCCCCATCAGTGGAACGGACCATGACGAATCTCTTTCTAATCAACTCTCACTGGACCTCCTAGTGAACAGGGGTCCTGAGCAATTGCCCGGTCTGTCATCCCTTAAACCAGTCCTTACCCGTTTGCTTTATCTTATCATTGTAAATCCCTGTAAATGTTACATGTTGGCGTAAGAGATTAATGCATTAAACCCAAATCCCACTTCCATCAATTAAATATCTGATATGTAGTATGCTGTATACCAGGTCTTCACGAAGAGCTGCTCAAACCAGCTGTATGCAAAGATCCTAAATTTAGAAATGCCGACCTGTTTCCTTAACCCAGAAGCTTCACAAAGAACTGGATTTAATTTTGCAATACCAATTCAAAAACTTGTCTAAACAGGAGTATAAGTCACCATACCATAAACAACATGTACCAATATGAAGTATAATGACTCTCCAATATTTACCATATAAAGATTTTTATTCCAAAAAATACATTATAAATACAAAAAAATCAGCTATCACAACTGAAACAACCTTAAAAACATTTAAAAACACAAAATACCCCCCCAATACAAATATTGGTGACACATCCCTCACCCAAAGTTAACAGTAAATTGGAAAGATGCATAATAAATATACACATAACAGATCAAGTGATCAAAAATACGAAAATGCACCAAACCAAAAATATTTATGATAAAAATACAAAAACCTATATTTCAATTCATTACCAAAGTGGTGGATGTCACCAAGGAGGGTATTAGCCTCACTTGATCTGTTATGTGTATATTTATTATGCATCTTTCCAATTTACTGTTTGTTAACTTTGGGTGAGGGATGTGTCACCAATATTTGTATTGGGGGGTATTTTGTGTTTTTAAATGTTTTTAAGGTTATTTCAGTTGTGACAGCTGAAACTTTTGTATTTATAATGTAATTTTTGGAATAAAAATCTTTATATGGTAATTATTGGAGAGTCATTATACTTCATATTGGTACATGGATTTAAATTTTGGTTCATGACTAGTTGAAGACAGTGAAATAAAAGCATCTTTACACAGTGTTGTAAATGCATGGTTCAGAGAGGTTGCTGGAGCACGAGCTGTGACTGCACCATCAACTCTGCTATAAAATATAGTTGACTCAAGGCTGAAGCTGAAGGAACCAGAGAGATCTTTGATCCAAGCTATTTTACCCTTGGATGCAGTGGTCAATTGCAACTCTGGCACCTACATGGTTTAACAGAGGGAGGGTTCTTCCTCTGCAAGACCACAGATGCCCTGCCATTCTATTATGGGGTGCCAAATGGGGTCCATGGCAGCAGACAGGGTAACAAAGACCCTTATGTCTGCTATAATTGTAGGCCTATTTGGCCCGTCTACCTTGACAGACATATTGCTGTGCCAAAGTTATGAGATCATAGGATCCAGTGTCAAATCCCACAGTGGGGCTAAAATAGGTAGCAACAAATGTCAGTAAATACATTCCTCAAGACTGAAATTGCAAGACCAAGAAGGACATTTTTTGAAATGATGAAATCACAGGATCCGTAGCCTGTTAATGATATACAAATAATAAGAAAGTGAACAAAATACCTTATTTATTCAGTATCGAGTATGAGCGAAATGTGCAGAAATAAATGCACTTACACGCATGTTATCCTTTGTGCTATTGATAATAGTCTTTGGGATGTTAGGCCACACAGAATGCTCTTGGGCAAGCAAAACACCAAGATCTGCTGTTGGCAACTCCTTTGCATTTGCCAACCAATGATGTCTCAAGTGTGCTCAATTGGTACCAAGTGCAGCGAAGCTGTAGGCCATGGCAGCATGACTAGACCACCCATGCGGCTCACGGTAGCATGAGCATCATGCAGCCTAGCATGGTCTTTGGGCATGGAGAGCATTGAGGTCAATAGAACAACTATAGTTTGACATCTGCCTTGTAGCCCATTGTTGTGCAAACGCTTTCTGACTGACTGTGTTGACAATGTTGGCTGCTCTAGGCTTGAGAGGTTATGTCCAATTTCACTTGCAGTATCAATATGCATCATTCTTCCAAATATTTGTCTGTGCCGAGGTTCATCGCCGCGCTCCTCTTGCAGTCAATCCAGTTCATTGTTCTCCCTTCTACCAGGATAGACAGCATTGAACAATGCTGACATCTCAGCCTAGGTGCTTAGTGATAAACTAGGGTCTCTTGGTTTAAGAATTCTGTGTCTTTCAGTTTGTGAATTTGCCGTTTAGCTGCATGTGTCGCAAACAGGAGGCATCCCACACTATCAGATTTTTAAGGTTTCATTAGGCTAAAAACTGGTTTTTAAAAACCTGGTTTTTTATTCCCCCATCCACATTTTTGTGCTTAAAAAAACGTGATCATCTCAATTTGGGCGCCGCTGATACTTCCCCCATTTGCATAATCGTGTCTTTCTTGGTGTAGCAGCTATAACTGCTGAGGAGTGTAGTACAGAAAATAAGCACAGCATAATTGTTGCCTTTTGTTCACTCATTGAAGTTAATCTACTGTATATTTACTAGGAAATAGGTTACTGTTAAAAACTACAACTTGTCCAGCAAGATAAAGACAAATCACTAAGTTATTTGGAGCGTGCAGTAAAAAGTAGAAATATAGATGATGTTCGCCCCTCCAATCAAAAAACCCACGGGGGCTTATCCTTGGAAAACAGATTCCAAATATTTTTTGGAGGGACACCGATCTTATCTTTTTTGTAAAGGCTTTACTAATAAAAAATGAACTGAAATTTGAAAACTTGCAGTATCTAATTAGTGTGAAAAACCTTTCCCCTCATTACAGTCCAATGCTGTATTTATTGGCATAATTTATGATCTATGATTCAGAACTATTGAATTACTACCTTGCATAAAACGACTTATAAAAACAGTAGGCTCCTGCACTAGTCTAATTGTGGCTGAAAGTGATGTAAAGCCAGTGATTCATAACCAGGTCTATCATCTACATAAGTGTGTCTCTTCAAAAAACTGTGGAACCTCCCTTTTCCTCATTTCACTTCAAAGCATGTAATCAGAAACCACCACACCTTTGCTTCTCTGCCATAATTTGCGGAAAAACAAAAAAAAAGGAAATAGATCTATTTGTTAACCAATGATTTCTGTTCCACAACAACCAGAAAAATGCTAATTATTTACCTAATCCACATCTGCATTCATGACTACGAATAGTTATTGCACTCACTAAAATCTTACCAAGACAACCCCTGTCCATATTTCCGATGTCTTTAGAGAAGGGAATGTCTTCTACAGAACAAACTGATAAGGAGCATCGGGCATCTTTGTTATGAGGAAAGGTTATTAAAGGGGTTGTCTCACTACAAGGATTTCTTTTTATGTTTAAAAATCTTGCAAAAAAAAAGGGACTTTGCATTTTATGCCATTAAAAAGTGTCCTACCCATTCTGAGATTCCCCCTTGATGGGCTCATCACTCTCAGGCACTTTTTGCACAGACCTTTTGATCCTCTTAAGGCTGCCAGCGCTAGTTGCTACAGCTACAGACCCGGCTTTAAGCAGCCTAGGAACCGTAAACACGCCCCTGAAATTTAAAATGAAATAAGAAAACAGACGAGGTAAGATGAAACAAAGTGAGAGACAAACCCTTTTGTTACATAAAGGGTTAATAAACTTTTTTAGAGAAGGATGTCTAAGGGTAGACCCAATGAATTTTTACATAATTGGCCAAACAAAATATGGGGAACAGCTGTTTTCATGTAAAACCCCTAGAAATCACTCTCTAAAGCCTCCTTTCCATAAAAAACTGTAAATCCCGCGACAGGGGAGGGGCTCCAAGAAAGACTTGACACAATTGCAACAAAATAATCTTAACACTTTTCTATCAATGCAGATAATATTCTAGTTAGAGATTGTTGTTCCACTCTAATCGCTATTTGGAATGAGGAGTAAAATATTCCTTTTAGAGTCAATTAGTTCTTGGGTTCCATATCCTGGACTGACAGGGTAAAGCTTTAAAGTGTGGGGCTGCCACGCTGGAGAGGGTCAAACGTGGGGGCTTCAAACCCCGAGGGGAACAAAAGGGGGGGCACGCCACGGGGTATGGGGGCATCAGGGGGGCTTACACTGAATGAACGGACAACAGTGGGGGGCTGGCACCATTGTATGGGGAGAGGGGAGGGAAAAGTGGGGCAGTGTGGGGTTAAATTTGCAACAATACTTCAAAAAGACAAGGAACAAGGTGCTGCTCAAATACTGAAAAATTTTTCCAAATGCTTGGCCCGGACACTGCTGAAAATGAGGAAGGGAAAAAACAGTATAAAGGTGGCCCGCTGTCGAGGAAGGGATAAAAGTAATGTGGCTGGCATGCAGGGGGGGAAAGGGGACAAGTGTTTGGCGGGCAGCTCAGGGGGAGGGGGAGGACAAAGGGTTTGGGGCGGGCACCGCTGCACGGGGGAGAGGACAAGTGTATGTGGGCACCCGCGCACGGGGAAGGAAATTTTACAGTGCGAAGTATTCGGCCCTTAAAATTTTCCACCTTTTTTCCCAAATTTAGGCTTCAAACAAATATAAAAATTTTAATTTTTTGTGAAGACTCAAGGGGGGGAACAAAATTTTGGGGGGGAAGGGAACAAAATTTTTTTGGATATTTTAAATTCTGTAAAAAAAAACTAAAAAAGTGGGGCGTAAAAAATTATTCGGGCCCCCTTTTAAAGGGATTTTTTCCCCCTTCGAGTTTCTTTGGCTGCATGAATGAAAAAAACCTGTCACTTCCGGGTTTTTCAGACTGACTGATTTGCAAACAGTCTGGGGGTTTTCAACTCTTTTTTTTTTCATTTTGCTAATTATTTTCAAAATTAAACCAGAAGGCTTCTCGGGAAAACTACAAGCGGGGGATTTTTTAAATTGTTTCCTTTCCCAAAAAAAGAGCCCAAATTAAAGAGCTTTTTTACTTTAGTAAATAAAGCTTTTTACTCCCCGGGCCCCAGCACAGCGGCTGGGTTTCCGCGACCTGTGTGATGAAAAATTGTTGTGGAGGGGAACAAAGATTAAAAAATTTTGGTGACCCTTTGGCCTATTTTTAATTTTTTTTTTAGTAAATACTTCACATTACATATATAAAATATTATATACATAATGGGGCACAAACTTGTAAATTTAAAACTTTTAAAAAAAGCTGTAGGATATTTTTTCCCCCCATTTTTTAGTGGTTAAACAAAATGGCTGCCTGTGTAGTTTTGATAGATCGCGGAAATTTCCAAGATGGCGCCTGGGTGGGAAGTTAAACCCTGGGGTTCAAAACTTTCCCTTGAAGTGTGAGGAGTGGTCCATAGAAAGGACGTGCCAAAAACCCTCACAGCCGCTACATTTTAATGCCTTTTTAATCTATCTTTTGAAAAAAAGGGAAAAAAAAAACCCACCTTTTTGTGAATAAATCGGGAAAGCACTTTCACAGAAACAGGGAAATGTTGGTTTTTTGTTTTCTCGGTGAAACCCTTTTGTTTTTTTTTAAAGAAAAAATTTAAAACCCCACATAGGACAGGATACCCCCTTTTGAGGCTATTTTTCCTTTTAACAGTTTGACGCCCTTTTCAACGTGGGGCATGGGCTTAATATCGATTTATTAACCAAAAACTAAAAACTTTTGAAGCTTCAAATGGGGGACGCGGGGAAGGGATAAAGTCCCATCACTCTTCTGAATATCTGGGGGGGGGAAGTAAATTTTTTAAAATTTTTGGCTTATCCGAGCAGATTGCTCTCTAGGGGGAGCTGTATATTTTTTCATTTTTTTAATTTTTAAAGTTCACGTGACAGGCAACGAGTGGGCCCTTTGCTATTGAACCTATGCCCTGTAAATTAACCCCTTTTTGGGGTATTTTCTGTTTTATGTGTTTAAATTTTTTTTTTTAAACTGTTTGAAAGCAAGCGGGGAAAACCCCAAGGTTTTAAAGGGCCACTGAGAACAGGCAGAAAATGTTTTTGGGGTTTTTTATGGAATTTCCCTGGGAAATCTAAGTCCCTGCGGGGGAGCAGCGGAACCCGGTAACGGGTTTGGGAGGAAAAAAAGCATTTTGTGAAAAAAATTTTGAGAATTCATTTGTGGTGGAATCATGAATTCGGTTTTTTTTTGGGTTTGAAATGGAAGGCTGGGGAAAACTGCCAAATCGGTTTTTTTTAAAACATTTTGTTTCGTCTGTCGTCTGTGGGGTCTGCCCGTGTGTGCCCGGCAGATGGGAAAACAAAGAATTTTTTTTGGTATTTTTAGTTTTAAAGGTTTAGTGCAAAACCGCCCCCTGCTGGTTTTAGAGTGTAAGGGAAGGGTTAGAAAAGAGCCCTAAATTGTTGTTTGGGAAAATTAAAATTAGTCTAAAGAATTTGAAATTAGTGAAGGGGTGTTTTAAGACCTCAAAAGTTTTTTGGAAAAAGAGAAGGGAAAAATTTTCTGAGGGTTGATACAGAAAAAAGGGGTAGTTTTAAAGGGTTTTTGGAATGTTTTGTTGATGGCTGAATCCGGGTACAGTGTAACTAGATGGTTTTCATAAGAAGGGGGGGGCCCCTGGGGTGAAGCTGCCGGGGTTTCAACCCCAGGAAAAATTTTTCTAAAACAAAGGAAAGTGGGAATATTGGTCCCCGACCCCCTTGTAATGGCGGAGGGACTTTTTCTTGGGGGGTAGAAAAAAGGTTGGGGGTTGTAGACAGAAAAGCTGCAACAATAGGGAAACCCGCCCCAAAGGGCCAGCCCCCCTTTGTGTCAAAAAGTAACCCTCCCCCCAAAACCAAAACCTACTGCTCCACCCCCTGCCCATACACCCAAAACTCCCTTTGAATTTTTAAGGCCACGCCCCCCCCCTTTTCCCATTTTTAATTTTTCCTTTACCCAAGCCCGCCTACTGAAACCTTAGGATTTTCCCCCATCCTTTTTCCTTTTGGGGAAAATGCCGCCTCTTCCGGGGTCCCCTTTCATTTCCTGGCCAAGATGGGGGGAACTTTGTACTGAAAGCCCAAATTTAAAGGGACAGAAACGGGGGAATTTTGGGGGCCCAACCCCCACCCGCCCAAAGTGGAGAACCTCGGGGTAAGGGGAGGAAAAAAATACAGTGGGGGCGGGGGCCTCTAACAGCATGAGGTTTGAATGATAAAAGGGAAAGAACGAAGGGATGAGTCATAGGACAAGTAAAAGCAAATAGTGGGTTGCTGCTGCGGGGGGCAAACCAATTGCCCCCACTGCATAGCACCCCGGGAAAAAACACTGGGGGAGCATTTAGCTAAACCAGTGGAGAGGGTTTCGGGAAATTTGGGATTTTGGGCAGACCCCCTTTTTTTCACCGGCCTCCCCGAAAGGGGAGGGGTGGGGAAGGGCCCCCGAACAAAATTATGTTAAATATCCCCGAGTCCAAGCCTCTTCTTAAAATTTTGAAATTCCCGGGCCCCTTAGAAAAAACCCTTTATGTCCATTACAGAAAAGGATTTATATTTTTGTCAGGGGTTTAAAACCAGGGGATTCGGGAGGGGGGGGGCCCCCATTGTGGTGAATCCCTCATAAAAGGCCTTTCAGATAGGGAAAGAGGTTACTGTCCCCTCCAGATTTGAAAATGGAGGGGAACAGCTAAAAACAAGGGGCTGGGGACGATTTTTTCGGGATCAGGGCCAATTGAAAACTGACAGACTTCATCAGGATAAAAGGGGAAAACATGGAAAAATTTAATCATGCATGGTTTAACTCAGATGTTCTTGATTTAGGGATTTTCTTCCTTTGGGGGGGAAGCACATCCTGGGATGCTGCCAGTGCCTTTGTGGATGGCCTCCCGGGAAAACCCATAAAGAAGCAGAGAAGGGGGGTTCGGCCTGAGAACAAACTCTCCCAAAGTTGATGGGGGTGCTTCTAGTTCCCAAAGGCATCGAGAGAAATTCTCCTGCGGGATATGTGGGGTGAAAGCCTCCCCCTGGGAGGGTTTGGCGAGGTATGGGAAGCCCCCTGGGGGTTTTAAAAACCCAAAAGACCACCGCTTATTTTTGTTTGAACTGCAAAAAGACCCGGGCACGGCCCCCCCTGAAAAACAAAAAGGGGGGGAGGAAAACCAACAAGCTAGATACTCGGGAACCCTGCTCCTGATGTCTGTCCTATTCCTGGACCCCAAGCATCCATGGGACAGGGATATCCATTTTGGTGCAAATTCTGGTATGAGGCAGGGGAAGAAAACCCTCCCTTCCCCTTCTTGAAGTGCTTAGAGCCCTTCCAAAGCTGAAGAAAGCTATTGCCAGTGCCCTGCACTGGGCATCCCCGGCCTACCAAAAGGGCCCTTTAAAGTTTTTGTATCGGAAAGGGAAAGGGGGGTGCCCTGGGGAAATTCTAAACAAAAGGGCCCATGGGGCCGAAAAAGACCAGCTGGATACTACTCTGCAAAACTTGGGCCCAGCTGAAAGGGGAGGACCTTTCCCAATTTTTCAGACTGTAGTTTTCAGCCCAAGTTTGCTGGACAAGACAGCGGTATCTAGTCGGACCTCCCTCATCCTTTTGGCTCCAAAGTGGGCATCTCCGCCATTCTCAACCTTGCTTTCTTTTCCCCTTTTTAAAACACAGCTTTCAGGGTTTTAGTATTCTCTCCTCCCGCCCGGGAAAAAGTCCCCTCTGCTGCGCTGTTGTGTTCTTCATCCAGCCAACCAAAATTTCCCCTTTTTCAAGGGGGGGGAAAAAGGATGAAAAAGGAATTGGGGGAATCCGGGGCACATGAAAAAAGGCCATGATTTGCCCTTAAAAAAATCATGAAAATGTTGACAAAACCCGGGGATGCCGGGGGCACATCAAACGCGTGTTTGGGAAACAAGAAGGCTGCCATTGGGATAAGTAGGACCCCAAAAAGATGGGGAGCATGACGTTTGGGGAGAGGGCCAAAAAGGCCAACATATATACGGATTTTAAGATACGCTTTTTGGGGTCGCCCATGACCCGTGGACCTATTTGGGGGCACGAGGATTTCTTTACCCGGGTTTCGGGAACCCCCGTGGAAAAAATTTTGGGCAAAAACCCTTCAGGTCCCTTTATGGGTTTCATGCTGTGGCCCCCGGAAAGTGGCCCTACAAAAATTAAAGGGACATTTGGGGAAACTGGAAAACAGAAGGAAAGAAAAAAACTTGGGTTTAAACCCGCAGCCACACGGGCCCCAGGAGGGGAGAAAGGGAAAGCCAAATCAGCGTCAGTGGTGAGAAGGGAAAACTCGCACCCCCCGCAAGGAAAACTGCTGGCCAAGATGCAGGAAACCAAAACTCCACTGGAAAAAAAAGGGAAAACTGGAAAAAGAAAGGAGTCAAGGAAAAACGAAGAAGACGGGTATATGGGTAGGGGGCCCAACCCCGCTTTCCCGGGCCCCTTAATTACCCAGCTGAAATGCAAAGGGGAAAATGGAAAAGGGATTTGAAAGCACGGATGCTTAAAGTGGCAAAAGAAAACCCGTCCTGCCCTGGGGCCCGACAGCCCCGCCCATAGCCCCCGGTTTTGAGTCAGGCACACGCCCCGGGGACCCTTAGCTCTCTTTTTCCCCATGGGATCCTGGGTTAAGGGGAGTCCCCCAAGGGGGAGGTACATTTCCCTCAGGAGTTGTAGCCCACAAAACGGGTGCTATGACCCCCTTTGTATGCAGTGGTTAAAAGTTTTTCGCTAATGTATTTTTAAAAAGTTTTCCCTTCCAGGGTCCAAACATTTTCTTTCTTTATAAGCTACAGCCCGGAGACTGGGTCTACAAGAAGAAGTTTGTGTGTAAAACCCAGGGGCCGAGGGTTTTAGGGGCCCCTTTCCAAGTTCGGGTGACCACGCCCCACATTTTGTCAAGGGGGGCAGGAAAAACCCAAAGGATCCACGTTCAAAACCCCGCAAAGATCGCCCCCCAGCCCCCGGGGATGGGCAGAAAGCCCGGTTTATGATGTTAAGTAGTTATGTACTTTTTAATCTTGGTCAAAACCCATTTGGGTTGGAAAACAGGGAAAAAACTATGGGGTTTTTAGACCACAGACTGCCTTAAAGAGGAAAGATAAACAAGGGGGAAAACCCCCCACTTTCTTGGAAAAAGGTTGGCAAAGGAAATGGAAAAATTTCAGAAAAAAGGGAGTACCAGGGAAAGCATGCCCCCAATTTCTAAACTATTGAAAAACCCCCCAGGGAGACTGAAGGCAATATTTTATGTCCTGGGAGCTTTTTTTTTATGGGGAGGGGCACGGGGGTTTTTAAAAAGGAAAAAATTTTAGTTAAAGGCCCTGAATACAGATCCAGAGAAATGGTTGGGGAGTCCCCGAAAAAACCACCGGGGTTTTAAAACCCCTTATTGCCCCAAGTGCAGAAATTTTCAAGGGCATGACAGCCATGGCTGATCCCACCCTGGGGATACTATAAAGGGGAAGACTGGGGTTTTCAATTTAATAACTTGTGGCTAGGGTTGGGTTTAAAAAATTTTCAGCCCGGGCCCCAAAATAAACCAAAAAAAAGGGTATGTCTGTTCAAAACCCCCGCCCGGAACTTCAAAAAACACTGCCCCCCTAGAGATTTCCCGAGGGGCACAAAAAAATGCTTTCTTAGTTTTTAACCCAACACCACCCCCCAGATCATCTGCCTGTGAGGACTGGGAAGGGAGATACCCAAATTTATCCAAAAAGCAACAAAGCCCCAAAATTGGGGTTTCTGGGCCTTTCCCAGGCAATTACACCTGCTATACCCCGAAATGTGGGAAACCCGGGAGGGTTCCTGGGCAAATTTTCCCTAAGAAAGGTTATTCTTTCCCCATACAGTAAAATCAAATGGCAGCCGTCTACAAAATCAGGTCCCCTCCCTAGGGGACTATAAAAGGAATGTGGGGGATCTTAAAACTTAGGCGAAATTGGAGGGCCCCAACCCGGACCGGGCAATTTGCCCCACTAAAATTTACCATCCCATTTCCACATATTTAGTGAGGGGTCAGAAGGGAAAATGACACAGTGAGAGCCAGGAGGAGAAGGAAAAACCTCCCCAAAGGGGAGCTTCAACCCCCATTTGTTTAAAATTTTATGCTTAGGAGGCCCAAGGGGGTCCCTGATGATTTTTAAAGGGAAGGGACCAAGGGGGCCGCGGGGTTTTTAATCTTGCTTAACCCCATAATCATGTCCCCCCCAAACGGAGAAACCTGGTGTTTTCCCCTTTTTTCCCAGAAATAAGGACCGGGAAAAGGGAAGGGGCCCCTGGGGGCCATTAAGGAAAGCTAGATTATCTCTCAGAAGAGCGTAAAATCAGGGGATAAAATCACCCCTGGGGGGCCCGCAGTTTTTTCTTCATGGTCTAAGGGTTTTCAGGGAATCTTGGCCCCGATTGGTATTGCTATTTGATTTTGTTGCTAATTCTTTCTCTAATTGTTGTTGTGTTCCCCTTTTTGGGGGGAAAAATATTTTGGGAAAAGGGGGACCAAAACTAATCCCAACAAGATGAACATTTTTCCACGGCCTTGGCCCCTATGATTTCCCGGACACTACCCCACTCTTCACTGTTTCCAAAAACCTGAAAACCTATGATGTTGGGAAATTAAGGGCCCCTATTTTAAAGGGAAAAACCATTGACGTTTAGAAGTGCTCCGGGGAAAGTCATCCCACTCCCTCGGGAACCGGGCCTTTTCATCAAAGAATTTGCCATAGAAGTGTAGGGGGCTAGGGGTTTCGGGACTACGGGGGCCCCCCTTGTCAGGGCCCAAAGGGAATTCCGCAAGAGACAAGAAAAGGGAAAGAGGGAATAGGGAAAGAGGAAAAGGGAGAGATAAAAAAAGAGAACAAAACTCAGGGGGGAAATGTTGTGGATGGGAACAAAAAATTTAAAATTGTGTGATCCTTTGTGTCTTATTTTAATGTATTAGTTTGTATATTTTTCACATATACAATTATATTTTATTTTACATAATAGGCACATAATTGTATAGTACAAAACATTTAAAAGGTTTAAGGGAAAATTTTTTGCCCTTAATGTTTTTAAACAAAAAGGCTGTGTAGTAGTTTGTATAGAAACGTCGTGTAAAACCAAGAAAGGGGCCTAGTTTAGAATTTTCACCCTTTTTTCAGACCCCTTCCTGAAGTGTAAGGGGGGGGGCCATAAAATAAGGGGGGTTTCCAATTAGACCCCCACAGCCAGTACAGTGATTTTTTTCTTATCTACTCATTTGCAAAAGGGGTTTTTAAAAAACCACCATTTTGTGAATTAAAATCAGAAAGGGACTTTCCAGCAACAGGGAAAGTTGTGAATTTTTTTTCTCGGTGCACCTTTTGTTATTTTTAAGATAATTTGAACCCCCCCCATAGGAAAGGGGTAGCCCCCTTTTAGGAAAACTTTCCATTACAAACATCACTAAATGCAAACACATAGAAACACAGCAGGGGGGAGAGATGTACAAAGGTCGGTTATGAGGGAACGAAATAGCCCCGGGGGGTGAAATTTTTAAATTTTTTTTTTTATCCCCTTTAAAAAAAACAGATGGAAAAAAAGAAATATATTTTTGGAAAATGTCTTTATTTTTTGTTTCCCTTTCAAATTTTAAAGTTTTCCTTTTTTAGCGAAAACAACCCCCTTTTAAATTAATACTTTTTGTTTAGCGGCCCCCTTTTGCTTTTTGATTTAACTGAACAAGTCCCCCCTTGGGCTATGTCCTTTTATAGTTTTGAACATTGAAGACTGAAATTCCCTTGCCCATTTCATTGGGAAAAAAGCGGGGCTCGTAGGGTAGGATGTTTGGGTTTTTTTGAACAGTCTTTTCAGCTCTTTTCCACAGGGTTTTTCGATTGGATTCAGGGCTGGGAAATGTGACTTGGCCATTTAAAACCTGGATTTGTTTTTTTGTGAACCTTCCATTGTAGATTTTGCTTTAGTTTGGGATCATTGTCTTGGGAAGATAAATTCATCCCATCTCAGGTTTTTTTGCAGACTCCAGACTTCCGAATGGTCCTGTTTTGGGCCCCATCCCCCCTAATTTTTAAAACCATCTTCTCTGCCCCGGGGCTGAAGAAAACCCCAAAAACCATGATGCTGGCCACCCCCATTTAAACAGGGGGGATGGTGTGTTCAGGGTGTGAGCTGTTTTGCTTTTACCCCCAAAAAATCTTTTTTGCATTGGGGGCAAAAAATTGGGTTTTTGGGTTTTCATCTGAGCAGAGCACCTTTTTCAACAGGTTTGGTGCCTCCCAGGTGGTTTGGAAAATTTTAAATGAAACTTTTTATGGATATTTTTGAGAAATGGTTTCTTTTTTCCCACCTTCCAAAAAGGGCCTTTTGTGCAGTGATTGATTGTTGTCCTATGGACAGACTCCCCCCACCTCGTGTAATCTTGCATTTCATCCAGAGGGATCATTTTCCTCTTGGCTGCATCCTGATCATCTTCCCTTGTTTGAGATGAAAGTTTAGGGGGGGGCCCGGGTTTTGGTAGATTTGCATGGTCTGATACTCCTTCCTTTTCAATATATCGCTTGCAAGGTGCTCCTTGGGGATTTTTAAAAATTTTTGGAAAAAAAAATCTTTTTGTACCAAACCACTTTAAACTTCTCCAAACAGTATCACGACCTGCCTGGTGGTTCCCTTTGGGGTCTCATGACCTCTGCGCTTTAAACAAACCCTGAACTATTTACAAAAAGGTGCATTTATCGGGGGAAATTGATTACACACAGGTGATTATATTTATCATCCCCAGTATTTAGGACAAATTGGACATTTAAAAGATCCTCACTGAACTACTGGAGTGAGTTGCTGCATGAAAGTAAAGGGGGCGAATAATATTGCACAACCACTTTTCAGTTTTTTGTTTTTTACAAAAGTTAAAAAAAACCAATAAATTTTTTTCATTCACAATTGTGTCCCACTTGTTGTTGTTCTTCACAAAAAAAAAAAAATTTTATATCTAGTTGAAGCCGAAATGTGCAAAAGGTTAAAAGTTCAAGGGGAGCTGAATATTTTCCAAAGGGCACTGTATGTGGCTGGAAACCGCGACGGGGGAAAGGACAAGAGTATGAGGCTGGTAGTGCTGCACGGAGAAGGGAACAAAAGTGTGGGGCTGTCATCGCTGCATGGGGGAGACAACAGTGTGGGGCTGGCACTGCTTCACGGGGGAGGGGAGAGGGGATTACAGAGTTATATGGGAGGGAATCACATTGTTGCAGGCACTGTGACATATGGGGTCAACACTGTGTATGCAGTTCTATACAGATGCAACAATATGGCACTATTATGGGGAAGGACACTGTTATATGGACATAAGAGAACAGGTCAAAAGGTTTTGTAAAAGTGGACAGTAAATGCACTAAGCAGTTTTCACTAATTTAATGCAAGTTTGTGTGTCTAACTTCTTTAACAACTGCTTAACAACTTCATTATAATGCAGCAGTCAGCCTAGAATTCTGTCAATTATTCTGCATACTCAAGAGGGAAGGCACTAGACAGCCAAAGTCACAGGGAACTCCCGGAGGTTTGTCTGAATAGTTTTTGACTGTTAGGCCTCGTTCACACGGCTTATTTCCCCGAGGTTTGGGCCCCGTTTTCCCCGGCCGGATTTGCGCTTCAATACGGCGCCTCCTCGGGGTCATTACTAAAAACCAATCTTTATAAGAACAGTGGATTCCGTCGCTCCTCCCCGTCGGGAAATCCGCCGGGGGGGAGAAAGGGGACATGCACATTTTTTACGGGGGCGGCGCGCCTAAACAATTGCATTTTCTATGGGCCGGGGGGCGGCGCCCCCCGCCGCGCTCCGGCCCCGCCCCCGTCCCGCCCCGTATTCACGGCAGATTTGTGCGCTCAATACGGCGCACAAATCCGCCGTGAATAAGCCGTGTGAACACGGCCTTAGATGAAAAATAATACAAATAAAAATCTCAAATGACAATTTCAATGCAAGCATAGGACTATGCCTTAGAAAATATGAAACATTTTTGACTGCACTATTGTGTGAACAATTGTATGGGTAAGAATAAGTCTCTGTTGTAATTTTGCACATTTTTTTACCCAAAACTTAGAAACATTTTTGTATTTGTGCTTTGTTTTTAACAAAAAATGTACAGCCGCTAAACCAACAATAAAATTGATAAAACATTGTTAAACAAAACCATAGTCCTTGTACAGCTTTAAAGTGTTTTTTTCCTGCCGTTACACAGAGCCACAGGCAGCTTCAAACGCACACTGCCTGGTCAGGGTGTGGGTGGTTCTATAGCAGCAATTAGCATATTTAGCTCCTCTATAATTAGCGGATCCTTAAAGTGACTTAAGTACAGGAGATTTAATCTGTAGTTAAACAAAGCTACAGACCTCCAAGGAGTGAAAATAAGCGCTTATCAAAGGTACGCAAGCTAATCTTGTTAAAGACTCTGCTTCATCTGACCACAGACGTTAAAAGGGCAATGTTTTTGGTAAAAGTCTTGATTAACCATTCCCTACCTACTGAAAGCTTATCTTGTTAGTGAGAAAACCCCTTTAACTAAGTGAAAACCAATTTATACACAGTATTTTTGACTTTGAGCAGCATAGGGTGCAAAATAATTTTGGTAAAATTTGCAAATTAAAATATTACAGATTTTAAACCAGCTTTAAAAAAATTCTATATCCAAGAAAAAACATTTTGTATTCAATAAACTGATATGTACCTCAGCTCGTTTCAACATCTCCCATTTGTGTAAGATTTTCATGGCAAAGATTTTTCCACTGCCTTTCATTTTCACCACTGCTACCTGAAAAAAGATACAAAAGTTAAAGAAGAGGGTAAAATGTCAGTGAAATGAAAAATTATTTTAAATAGAGGCATAAACTGCAAAGCCTTTATATTTACTAGCCGCAGTATTGAATTTTAAAAGGTCTTGTCCGCCTTAAAGAGGTTTTGCCAGGACATGCCTTATCTGCTAAGAATCAAATGTAAACAAGCCACTCTGAGCTAAGAGAGCTAGAGACACAGCCAGAGCACAGAGCCATGCATAAGGGATCGTGTGAAATGTTCACTTAAATAATCAAACTACAACTAGTGGATTCTATATACAAAAGACAACACCTTTTCTCCACAGCAGCTTGAAAGCTTCTTCATGTTCTCCGTCATCAGATAAAGCAGGGATCTACTCAGATAATCACACTACAACTAGTGGATACTGTATACAAAAGACAACATATTTCTACCCTTTGCCTTGAAAGCTTCTTTAGCTCCCTCTCATCAGATAAGAAGTGTGATCTGCGCAAGCCCGGCCAGCAGCTCTTGTCAGATCGTATCTAATAGAAGCTTTTAAGTAACTAAGGGCAGGTAAGGCAGCCTGTAGCTCTCTTAGACTGCAATTTTTGTAATCACATCTATTTAGAAAAGTGATTAAATACCCATTTTGGAGGATCCCACGTCAACATTACATCGTGGCAAAACCCCTTTAAGAAAATCAAAGCAGCAGCAGTAAAAAAAAAAAAAAAAACAACAAAAAAAAACCACACCTTATACTGACTTTCCTTCGGTTTCTGGTTCCAGCACCGCATCTCCCCGGTCTTTTCTGTCACTTCCAAACGGAGATGTAACTGCTGCAGCTATTAATTGGCTTCAGTGATCATGTGCCACTAAACAACATCACCATTCCAAAGTGAACAGCTATGAAAAATCAGGTGAATTCGTGCCACATGACCGCTGCAGCCAATCAGCAGCAGTGACCGAATGAAAACAGAAGACTGGGGAAATGCGGGGCTGGAACCAGAGACCCAAGGAAGGTAGTAAAATTTTTTTTTTTCTTTTATTTTACTGGGACCCCATGAGTGTCTGCTTTGATTTTCTTTGGATCTGGACAGGTTATACACCTATCTAAGGGTATGTTCACACTTCGTGTTGAGTCTGTGTGAACATACGCTTTTAGATACGTGTTTGGATCAATCTGTCGGACCCTAAACAGACCCAAACACGTATCTAACAAATAGCAATGTGATTTTACATTGCTTTTAACTTGAAACACGCATCGTCGTTCAGACGAGTGATCGCCAATGCGTGTCTTGTGTCTTTCAGATCCATTCTGAGAATTGACGTCAATTCTTGGTCCGAGAGATGCAGCCTATAATAAACTATAGAGTGCGATCCTGCTGCATCCAACACACATCCAAACACGTAGCTACATGTTGCATACGTGTTGAATCCGTTTAGCGTCCGACCGCTGCTGCGTTTTTGGATGTGATTTTCGGATCCAACACTGATCCAAAAACGCAGTGTGAACACACCCTTAGGGTCTCAGAATTGTTCGGGTTTTGCTTGCAATATGCAGTTTTTATGCACTTCTAAAATACTTGGAAATTCTTTCTACGCCTTAAAAGGATATTTTGTGCCACAATCTTTCTTGACCCGATTGCTAGCACAGGTTACAAAGCATTGGTGATTTTCTGACCCCTCGCCTAGTGATTTCACTTGGAAAAGACCATTTATCGTTTACCTGCTGTCCCACTGCAGTAGGACAAAATCCAGCTTCCTCTTCTGATAGGTGGTGGGTCCCAAGGTTCAACCTCTACAGGTAAGATGTGTAATGACCTAACCCATCAAAAGGTCAAAGCACAATAGTTTGAAAACCCTTAGGGCAGGCATCCTCAAACTGCGGCCCTCCAGCTGTTAGGAAACTACAACTCCCATCATGCATTTATATAGTCTATAACAGTGGGCATGATGGAGTTGTAGTTTCCAACAGCTGGAGGGCCGCAGTTTGAGGATGCCTGCCTTAGGGTAGGTCTGCACAGCATGGTTTTACTGTCGGATTTTGACACAGATTTCAGATTTGAAAATAGTCAAAATCCGACCATAAAACCATCCCCATAGACCTCAATAGAAAATCCACAGTGTAAAATACAGTTCGGATACTAATTCAAAATCCGACCAATACTTGTCCTTTGCCATGTGGACGCAGTTTTATATTTAAAGGGGTTTTGCCACAAAGTCATTTCATACTTGCTTTATCCAGCTTCAGCGTGCTCAAAAGAGGGGGTGTGATTTGTTTAAACTCCATATCATGTGACCCAGTAGGCTGACATCACCATGCCTTTCCTGACAGTATGCTCACTCTAGTCAAACAAAGGTCTGTTTATGTAAAGAGCTGTGAGAAGCTATAATGTAGGTCAGTGGTTAGAGCTTTTGCCTTCCAACATAGTGATCCTAGGTTCAAATCCCTGCAGGAGCCAAACATATGATGATGTTTTCTTTGTCTCAATGCGCACACCTGATTGAGGTTTCTTTTTTCATTTTATTTATTTGCACTGTTTGACTAATTACTAAGGAAGACAGAGGGCAGGAAGTAGAATGACAGCACCTGGGGTTGAACATTTGCTCAGCAGTAACTGTGTGTGATTAGTAAGCAGAGAAAAGACAGACAGTAGCTGCCTGAGAGGAGAGATGATAATCGGAGCATGTGCGGCCAGGACTGAGGAGCTGTAGATCCACTGGAGATGAGCTGTATACTATGGATCACTAAGGGAGCAGTGAAAACAAAAATGGTAGAGAATTTTTAATAATGATAAATGGTGAAAATGTTTATTATTTAATTTGCAAGCTTCCCATGTCCATATTACTTCATGGCAAAACCCCTTTAACATTTTCAGCTACATTTTATTTGGGAACATGTTAACTTGTGCTTTGTGCGACTGGTATTTACAGATTTTAACTTTTTTTCCCCCCACAAACTTTTAAAACCTCTATAACCACTAGGACCCCTATTCTAAGGGTTGAAGGGGATCCTCGCAGTTAAACCACGTCCAAATACATTTATGACATGCCATAAAACGTATCTTGTTGGCAAAAAAAAACATTTTACAGAAAAAATGGGACATTAATTTCTCAAAGAAATTAATTTCCCATTTTTTCTGTAAATTGAGAGTGTAGGGACCTGCAAGAAATGAGGGTTACGTGTATATAAGGAAATCACACAGTTCCAGGATGATCCTGACTTCATAATGAAGTGGAAAAAGCACATGTGGAACACTAATTAACCCTTAGGCCATGTTCACATGGTTTAAAAAATGGGCCGTATTTCGGTCCATAATTTAAATGCGCGAAGTCGCCAATTACGGCCGAAAACGGCCCATTCAATTACGGTAATTCACAGTTCTCTAGAGAACTATGGATTACGTCTCCTCTCCCGCCCGGCGGGGAGATAATTTGGGACATGTGAATTACTAGCGGCGTATACGCGCCGTTTGGCAATTCAATTTCAATGGGCCGGCGAAGTGCCGGCCCCCCGCTCACTCCCCCGCTCCGCCCCCGTCCACACGGCGTAATTGCGGGGCGTAATTACGTCCCGCAATTAAGCCGTGTGAACATGGCCTTACACGTCTGATTTTGGATAAATCAAGTGAAGAGTATGAGAAAATCTGTGGTGAATTGGAAACTGCTAAAGGGGAGTTAAAAACCCGTCTGACCGAAGCACAATGGAATACTTTTCAAAGGAAAATGGATAGCCGCCTAATACCTATACAAAATGAAATCAAAGAAAGAAAAAAAGATAAGTTCCTAAGGGACAAGTTTGATTCGACCCCTGATCGCATATTCTCATGGAAAAAATCGTATAGGAGAAAAATGAAGAAAACGGAGGACATTCCGTAGAAAACAGCGACTTGTGAATAGGAATCAAAACAAGAAGTTGGACTATTGGACGACGGATTCCGGTTCTGACTCGAGCGTGACTGAAGAACCTATGGAGACATCTAGGACTGGGACTTTGGGGCGTGACATTGTTGTCTCGGCATCTCGCTTCCCTTTAGACGGAGAACCCGTCGAGGGGGGAGGAAAAAGACAAAACGTCCCCATTATGGGGAGTGGTACCAAGAGAAAGCAGGTTTTCTTGGAGGTGGTAAAGAACCCTGCCCCTCGTAATTCCACAAGCAGCGAAAAAGTGAGTTTGACAAATGTGATTAATCTCTCTGATGTTAAGATTTGAGGCTGGGTTGTCATTGCTTTCTAAAGGGTTAAATTTTTGTATGACCAATAGATTTGATTATACAAAGTTCCAGATAGATTTAAGTAAATCTTTGAGAAAGATCAATTTATATAAAATTTTTCACAATAGACCAGATTCAGCGACAGATCTTAGAACTGAAGGGGAGAAAAATACACAAGTTAACAAAATGGGTTTTTTAGTGAGAGATGATCTATCAGCCTTGGATAAGGAGATAACTGAAAGTTTATTGGCTTTTCTTGATGAAGAATGTGATGATTTTGGAGATAAGAAGGAAAATGAGATTGAGGAAATCTTTCAAAGAGCAGTGAAATCGTGTTTTTCCCCCCCTTGTCCCCGGGCTCCACGCTGGCTAATTTTTCTGAAGCGGTATTGAGAGATATGAAGGCATTGGTATATCCTAGGAGTAAAATGAATCTCACTAATGAAGCACTAGAAGCTTTAAGGGAAATTAAGAGTAATGAGAGGATAGTGGTGAAGCCCGCGGACAAGGGGGGCAATATAGTCATCATGAATCGATCATATTATGAAAGGGAGGCAAACCGTCAACTGCAAGATAAAAACACATATGAGAAACTCGAGAAAGATCCAACCATTCATTTTAAAGGTAAATTACAAACACTATTACAGAAAGGTATACAAGAGAAATTTCTATCTAACCATCTAGCGGAAAAATTATTTAGGGAAAAACCATCGAAACACAAATGGTATTTTTTACCAAAAGTCTAAAAGTCCATAAGGATATGGAATGTCCACCCGGACGACCGATCATTGCAGGTATAGGGTCAATTACAGAACCAGTCTCACAATATCTTGACTGGTTATTACGCCCATTATTAGAGAATGTCCCCTCGTTTTTGCTGGATACCAAATCGTTGTTAAAAAATTTGGATACTCTGAATGTGTGCTCGGGATATGGGCTGGCAACTATTGATGTTGTCAGCCTGTATACAAGAATAACACATGAAGATGGTATAAGAGCAGTACGATCTTTTTTATTCAGATCGAATAGGGAACAAAGATTTATTGATTATGTCTGACTTATTACGATTTGTGTTAGAACATAATGCATTCTGTTTTAATGAACAGTGGTTCATACAAAGAACGGGAACTGCGATGGGGACTCCGGTCGCACCAACTTTTCCAAATCTATTTTTGGCATTTTGGGAAGAGAGTTATATCTATAATGTAAATAATCCTTTTTTGAAACATTTGGTATATTGGTCAAGATTTATTGACGACATGCTGATTGTATGGTCTGGGTCAGAGGATGATTTTGATAAGTTTGTAGAGTACATAAATCTTAATGATGTGAATATGCAGTTTACATCTAATTATGGCGGCAGTAAGGTAGTATCTCTGGATGTTGAGATAGAAATCAGAGAGGAGACGATTGTTACACGGGGATATAGAAAACCTAATGCTACTAATGCTCTTTTGCATTATACGAGTTTTCATTCTGATCACGTAAAAAAATCCCTCCCCTATGGTCAGTTTCTAAGATTAAGGCGAAACAATAGTGATTATTCTGATTTTTTGGAACAAGCTATGGAATTGGTTGATAGACTCAGATCTCGAGGATATGATGAGATATTAATATCAAAAGCCTTTAATAGGGCAATCAGACAGGATAGGAGAAAATGGTTGTATAAGAAAAGAAGGAAGGGAAAAATGGATAGATTTATTTTCTCTTTTGAATTTAGTGATATGTCTGAATATATAAAAAGAGTTCAATCAGAAAGCACTGGCACCTTTTAGAGATTGATGAGGATTTGAAAGAGAGAACAAAATCACCTCCGATAATATCATTTAGACGCTGTAAAAATATCCGGGATGAATTAGTACATAGTAGTCATGGAAAAGTAAGGAAAAATTGGTTAAAAGATTTAGTCCCTATTGGAAACCACAAATTACAATTGGTAATTGTTCATTTTGTAAATATATAAAAAATTAGAAATATATACAGCTCTGTCAAATAGAACACAAGGTAAAGGATTTTATGACTTGCCGTACCGATTTTGTGGTATATGCGATATGGTGTAAGTGCGGTTTCTATTACATAGGAAAAACTATCCGACCGTTGTTTAAAAGAATTCGGGAACACTTCTATTCAATAAAAACTGGTAAAGAGGCCCCTAGGTTCGTCTCCCATATGCAAGAAATACATGGAAGTGATATATCACAAGTTCAGTTTGCAGGGATAGAACTTGTAACTTTATAAAGAAATCTAGAAGATAGGCATAGAAAGCTATTGCAGTTAGAGTCTAAATGGATTCTGGATACGGAAGCACTCTGACCTCTAGGATTGAATGATAGGAACGATCTATCTTCATTTTTATAAAGGTAACAATGTAGTAGTTTAGGTTTAAGTGATTTTAGTATAAAATATGTTTGTTGTCATATGTTTAACGTATTGGGTATTGTGCAATTGGCTCAGTTTAAGTAACATCACGGTGGAGTTAAATAGACGTGCTTATGTCCCATCCCCCGTCATGCCTTGAGAAAACATCGGAGGACGTGAAACGGCTGTTGGCTGTGTTTGTGAAATGTGCCGATTCCCTGATTTATTTTGACAATAAAAAGGATTTTGCAGAGGACTATGGGTGAGTGCCGCAAACATTTTTTCCAGAGATTGGAATAAGCAGAGAAAAGACTGACAGTAGCTGCCTGAGAGGAGAGGTGATAATCGGAGCATGTGCGGCCAGGACTGAGGAGCTCGTCACTGGTCATATCCCCTGGAGATGAGCTGTATACTATGGATCACTAAGGGAGCAGTGAAAACAAAAATGGTAGAGAATTTTTAATAATGATAAATGGTGAAAATGTTTATTATTTAATTTGCAAGCTTCCCATGTCCATATTACTTCATGGCAAAACCCCTTTAACATTTTCAGCTACATTTTATTTGGGAACATGTTAACTTGTGCTTTGTGCGACTGGTCTTTACAGATTTAAACTTTTTTTCCCCCCACAAACTTTTAAAACCTCTATAACCACTAGGACCCCTATTCTAAGGGTTGAAGGGGATCCTCGCAGTTAAACCGCATCCAAATACATTTATGACATGCCATAAAACGTATCTTGTTAGCAAAAAAAACCATTTTACAGAAAAAATGGGACATTAAGTTCTCAAAGAAATTAACGTCCCATTTTTTCTGTAAATTGTGAGTGTAGGGACCTGCAAGAAATGAGGAGCCATGAAGAGGCTTGCATATAGTGGTCACTGTATTAACTAATACCTCATATTTGATATTTTTCTAGTATGGAAAATTTTTCTGCTCAACAGTACTGGGGAGCAGTGGGTGTCTGTATTTTGTGTTGCACAACACACAATATTTGGTTCAGCACCTCCAAAAAACTTTAAATGTGGGTGCACGCTGTGACGGCTGTAATCTAAAGGCTGGTGCCTTCACATTCTGAAAAGTAGGTCTGGATGGACCACAGAGAAATATAGTGTCAGTGTAAACGTAGTGTAGGACCCACCTGCATTGAGGTCTCGTTGAAAGTCGAAGGTGGGCTTAAGCAATTTTGCGCAAAATTGTGAACAAAGAACCTCATAAAACGTTTGTTTTTTTAAAAGCAGAAAGTTTGTTTCAACGGATTCTATTTTTGTGTGCTGCTGTTATTGTTATGTGTATTTTGTGTTGGACAGCCTAAACGTGCTGAACGGCCTGCCCTGTCTAATGGTGGTGGCGTAATAGGCTGTGAGTCAGCATGGTGTAACACACATTTTTATACTGGCACCCGTCTATTGTTTTATCTATATGCAATTAGAATACCAGCAGCCGCCCCCCTCATACATGGAAGGTGTGCGAGCGGCTGTCTTACGGGTATTTTTGCATCTGTATAGTCTCCCAACGTATGGTACTGTGGCTTTTCTGCATACTATGTGAATAGACGTCAATTCAAGGTGCAGTTTTTTGTCCCCCTAGTGGTGAGATGTATGGTTACCACCAATTAACTGCACCTGGTTATTTTTCTTAAGTAGCATGGGGGCTGGTGTTGCGTCTGTGCTATGTTTAGTCTCATTTCAGCTTCTGAGAATGTGAGTATGGCCGCGTTTCCGAAAAAAACCTTTAACAAACATTTTCCAACATACAGTGGGTTCCAAAAATATTTATACCCCTTGAACTTTTCCATATTTTTAAAGGTTACTAACAAAAACAAATGTTTTATTGATATTTCATGTATAAGAGCAAAACAAAAGTAGCAAGTATTTCTAAAGTGTAAAGAAAATGATATCTGTTTTTCCCAATTTTTGCAAATTAAAAATGTGAAAAGTGTGGCGTGCATATGTATTTAGCCCCCTGTACTCAGTTAACCCTAAATAAAATCCAGTGTTACCAATTCCTTAAGAAATCACCTAATAAATAGAGTACATCTTTATATAATTTATTCTCAGTATAACTACAGCTGTTTTGTGAAAACCTCAGGGATGTGTTAGAGAACATTTGTGAACAAGCAGCATCATGAAATCCAAAGAACACACCAAACAGTTTAGGGATAAAGTTGTAGCAAAGTGTATTGGGATAGTTTTTTGTTTTTTTTAAAATAGTCAAAGCCTTGAACATCTCACAGTGCACTGTTCAATTCATCACCCATTAATGGAAGGACTATAGCATAACTGCTAAACTACAAAGACATGGCCGTCCACCTAAACCTTAGAGAAGCAGGCAAGAGGCCCAGGCTCACTCTAGAGGAGCTGCAGAGATCCAGAGCTCAGGTGGGAGAATCTGTCCACTATTAGTTGTGTACTCCATAAATCTGGCCTTTATGGAAGAGTGGCAAGAAGAAAGCCCTTTTTGAAAGCAAGCCATCAGTAGTCCTGTGTGCAATTATCAAAAAAACTAAGTAGGAGACATAGCAAGCATGTGGAAGATGGTTCTCTGGTCAGATGAAACCAAAATGTAACTTTGTGGCCTAAATTCCAAACTATGTGTGGAGGAAAGACAACACTGCACATCACCCTGGACACATCTTTCCCACCATAAAGCATGGTGGTGACAGGATCATGCTGTGGGAATGCTTTGCTTTAGCAGGGACTTGGAAGCTGCTTAGAGTTGATGGAAAGATGGATGGAGCTAAATACAAGGCAATCCTGAAGGAGAACCTGTTTGAGGCTGCAAAAAAAGACTTACGACTGGGGTGTAGGTTTACCTTCCAGCAGGATAACAACCGTAAACATACAGCCAAAACTACAATAAAATGGTTTAAATCAAAAATATATTTGTGTGTTAAAATGGCCCAGTCACAGTCCAGACCTAAACCTCATTGAGAATCTGTGGCAGGACTTGAAAATTGCTGTTTACAAACGTTTGCCAACCAATTGGACTGAGCAAGAGCTAATTTGCAAAGAAGAATGGGCAAAATTTCCAGCCTCTAGATGTGCAAAGCCAATAGTGACAAACCCCAACAGACTTCAGCTAACATTGCAGATAAAGGTGGTCCTACAAAGTACTGACTCAGAGGGGCTGAATACATATGCACACCACACTTAAGTTTTTACTTTGCAAACATTTGGAAAAGCACGTATCATTTTCTTTGCACGTTACAAATAGTTCTTTCTTTGTGTTGCTCTTTCACATAAAATTTCAATATCAAATGTATCAAAAATCAAAATATCAATGGCTGTAACGTTTAAAAATGAAGAAAAGTTCATGTGAATACTGCACACCTTTGTTCATAATATATACACGTGTCCAATATGGTTCAGATAGTCATGTGACACGGACACTATATAGTGCAAGGAGAGCTATAAAAATGTATATAGGTGCTATAGCTTGTATTAAAAAAGGTGAAAAAAATCTAAACTAATCAGTCATATGTTTAGATATGATCACTTGAAGTTATAGACCAAAAGCCTCAGGCAACAATACTGAGAGATAACTACTACATTTCCTGTTATGATTTCTATCTAAAGCAGTCTTGTGAATTATGTATATTCAGCTTTAACCATCCACGTCAATATCGACACCCTAACTGGCTCGAAAAATGGCAAAAATAAGTCTTTATTTTAGAATATTGAGGACTTAGAAGTCTTATGTGCATTCAATCACTATCCGTACAACAGCCTTAGGTTTTGGACCTGTTACTTCAAGCCATCGGATCTTATCACAGAAGATATTAATAATAATATAATAATTAATAATTCATAGTTAAGAACTTCATTGGAGTCTCTACCACACAGACTAAAGAATTAATTAAAACTTCTTTATGAACCCCAAACCCTAAAGAAGGGCGGGACATAATTTAGGATTACATCACCATGCTCCATTACTGTTGAGACTGGCAGATTGGTTCCACCATAAGACATCCAAAAAGTTGGGTTAGAAAACTCATTGTTCATTGGCCGGTTTACGGTGAAATGATGTTCTTTCCATTTTCAGATTATGGCCCCAACAGTGTTCACTGGAACCTTCAGTAGTTTAGAAACTCTTCTGTAATCAATGCCGTCAGTATGTTGTGCAACAGTAAGATTGCAAAGGTCTTGAGACAGGTCACTGGTTTTACCCATCATGAGATGTTTTTTGCGAGGCACTTAAGTTTATAAAAAGTTATCTTACTAAACTAATGGACAGCTATGGTTTGATTCCTATGCTTCTTTAGTTAGAAAATTGATGAAGTGTGTATATACAGTTGAAACCAGAAGTTTACATTCACTATATAAAAATACACCTATGCATGTTTTTACTCACTATTCGACATGAAATCAGGATAAACCTTACCTATTTTAGGTCAATTAGGATTACCAAATTATTTATATTTGCCAAATGCTAGAATAATGAGAGAGAGAATGTTTAAGGCTTTTTTTTTTTACTTTCTGCAAAGTCAAAAGTTTACATACTGGACTAGGGTTACTATGATTTTAAACAATTTGGGACAGCCCATATGATAATGTCCTATCCTTGGAAGCTTTTGAGTTAGAGACACCGCTATGGATGTATTTTAATTCACACCAGAATACACTGCTTCTGTATGTATCATCATGGGAAAGTCCAAAGAAATCCACCAAAATATCAGGAAGAGTTTTGTGGAGTTGCACAAGTCTGGATCATCATTGGGTGCAGTTTCCAGATACCTAAATGGGCTTCATTCATCTGTACAAACAATTATATGCAAGTACAAAGAAGATGGGAATGTCCAGCCATCATACCGCTCAGAAAGGAGATGGATTCTGTGTCTCAAAGATGAACGTGCTTTGGTCCGACATGTGCATATCAATCCAAGGACAAAGGCAAAAGACCTTGTGAAGATGCTGGCAGAAGCTGGTAAGATTATGTCATTATCCACAGTGAAGAGAGTACTGTATCAACATGTGCTGAAAGGCCACTCCTGTCAGCAAGAAGCCATTACTCCACAAGAAACATATGAAAGCCAGATTAATGTTTGCAAATGCACACAGGAACAAAGACCTACATTTTTGGAGACATGTCCTGTGGTCTGACGAAACTAAAATCAACTGTTTGGCCATAATGACCATCGTTATGTTTGGAGGAAAAACGGAGAAGCTTGAAAGCCTAAGAACACAATCCCAACTGTGAAACAGGGGGGTGGCAGCATCATGTTGTGGGGTTGTTTTGCTGCAGGAGGGACTGGTGCACTTCACAAAATAGATGGCATCGTGATGAAAGAAGATTATGTGGCAATACTGAAGCAACATCTCAAGACATCAATCAGGAACTTAAAACTTGGGCGGAAATGGGTCTTCTAAATGGACAATGACCCGAAGCATAATGCCAAACTGGTTACAAAGTGGCTTAGGGATAACCAAGTTAATGTTTTGGAGTGGCCATCACAAAGACCTGATCCTAATCCTAATGAAAATTTATGGGCAAAGCTGAAAAGGCAGGTGCGAGCAAGGCAACATACAAACATGGGTCAGTTACAGCAGTTCTATAAGGAACGGGACTAAATTCCAAAGTACTAGTACTTTGCTATAGATATAAGGCTCTCCTGTTAACAGGTGGTGCTCCACCAGACTTGATAATAGAAGAGGAGTTATTCCTTCTTTCAGAAGCAAAAAGGGTTAAATGATGAGGTTAGAAATCAGGTTTTTAAATAGTGTGTATAGAGGTTAGGAGTTATACATAAAAGTTACGTTTTAGTGTTTTACAGATAGAGAACTGATAGAGTTTATGTTTTCCTATGGCAAAATAGTAAATATAGTGATCACAAGTCACTCTATTCTCTTGCGAGATTACATAATTTCCAAAAAATTGGGAATGTCAATATATACACACATTATAATATATATATTATACGCACATACATATTCCCATTGAATAGTATTCAAGATATGTACTGCAATACACAGACACCTTCTGGAAAACATTAAATTCCCTGAATGATTTAGGATTATTAAAAATAATAAATACCACCACAAATGTGATATCCTCATCCACAATTGTCCAATAATGCATTTTTTTGAAATGTTTAAAACTACAGGTTCATTCATAAGTGATTACAGCTATGCCAAGTGTGATATGTATATAAAATTCAGATACTGCACTTACCTCACCAAATGCTCCTCTCCCGATTACTTTTAAGATCTCAAAATCTTCTCTCTTAAGTCTCATTTGTTTGATTTTTGAGGCAAATGGCTCAGCTACACAAAAAAAAAACAAAAAAAAACGAGAGATAAAATGAACATTATTTTCCTATGTCATCAGCTTTTTATTCCCAATATACAACCATAGGGCTATACAGGGTCTTTTGGTCACATTTAAATTGCATTAAAATAACAAATTTAGCATTTTTAAGGTTAAAGATTGCAGAGGGCCTCACAACAATGGCAAAAAAGTCCAACCAGGCTGGTTGAAAGGTCATTTGCAATCATCTTTGCAATACTGCAATTACTTCTTCCCTATAGAAAACTGTGGATGACCACATTTTGTAGCTACAGTATAAGTGTCTGAAACCATGACAGAAAATAGACACCATTTTGGTTATGATACTCTTATTTTACTCTTGAGCACAGGAGGACGAATCTCTCTCTCTCTCTCTCTCTCTCTCTCTCTCTCTATAGTTTGACTGTTCAGTTCATAAACAGGACCATGCAATCGTACAGATCGACAGATCACACAATCATACACAAAATATGACAAAGTGTATTTGTGTGAATATACACATACACATGTGTATATACACGTATGGGACTATAAATGTATACATAAATAAGAGTGTGCATTCCTATATAGCATGTTTGAGTTTAGATCTATATATCTTTACATATCTATATATCAATATACAGGTTACGGGCTTGGCATAAATTATATATATGTGTATATATATATATATATATATATATATATATATATATATATATATATATATATATATATTACACACATATACACACTACCGTTAAAAAGTTTGGGGTCACTTCGAAATTTCCTTTTTTTTGAAAGAAAAGCACAGTTTTTTTCAATGAAGCCAACATTAAATGAATCAGAAATACACTCTATACATTGTTAATGTGGTAAATGACTATCCTAGCTGCAAACGTCTGGTTGTTAATGCAATATCTACATAGGTGTATAGAGGCCCATTTCCAACAACCATCACTCCAGTGTTCCAATGGTACATTGTGTTTGCTAACTGTGTAAGAAAGCTATTGGATATTTTGAACACCCTTGAAAACCCTTGCGCAAGTATGTTAGCACAGGTGAAAACAGTTTTGCTGATTAGAGAAGCTATAAAACTGACCTTCCTTTGAGCTAATTGAGAATCTGGATCATTACATATGTTGGTTCGATTAAACTCGCAAAATGGCCAGAAAAAGAACTTTCATCTGAAACTTGACAGTCTATTCTTGTGCTGAGAGATGAAGGCTATTCCATGCGAGAAATTGCCAAGAAACTGAAGATTTCCTACAACGGTGCGTACTACTCCCTTCAGAGGAGAGCAAAGACAGGCTCTAACCAGAGTAGAAAGAGAAGTGGGAGACCCCGCTGCACAACTGAGCAACAAGACAAGTACATTAGAGTCTCTAGTTTGAGAAATCGACGCCTCACAGGTCCTCAACTGGCAGCTTCATTAAATTGTACCCGCAAATTGCAAGTGTCAACGTCTATGGTGAAGAGGCGACTCCGGGATGCTGGCCTTCAGGGCAGAGTGGCAAAGAAAAAGCCATATCCGAGACTGGCTAATAAAAGGAAAAGATTAATATGGGCTAAAGAACACAGACATTGGACAGAGGAAGATTGGAAAAAAGTATAATGGACAGACGAATCGAAGTTTGAGGTGTTTGGATCACACAGAAGAAAAATCACTGCTATTATATAGTGTGAAAGTGTTATACAGAAAAAAAATTATATTTATATCAATTAAAATATACATAAAAATCAGTAAAGAATTAATGGTATCTCCTAATTCATATAATAAACATCAGCAGCATGCAGAGTAATATATGTTAACAGCACAACTTGCTGTTGATCAGAGCAACAAGCAGCTAAAGACTCGCTTCCTGGTTAGGCTGTGGGTGGGTCTATAGCAGTGATTGACATATCAGCTATGCTCTTCCTAGCTAAGTCTTCTACACTGAAATGACTGCAGGAGATGTAAAATCTGTCCTGCATAAGACTACAGAGCTCTATAGAGTGAAATTGTGTCAAGCAATATGTTAAAGGGGATGTATCGCTTCATCAGTTCGGCTGTTTTCTTGTAGCTTGATTTTCTCAGTTCCTGAAATCCAGGGGTGTTTCTTCCCCTCCCAGCTGGGTGTTTCTTAACTGAAGGGGGATGACATCATCCCCCCTTTACTGTTCATGCTCGCTCCCGAGTCAATGGGTTCAACCCCCCCCTTCACATGTCACTGTGTCATTCCTCCTTTTGCAGTCTTATTTTGTAAGAGCTATGTACATACCACAGGCCTACATTCAGTCTAGACAGCCTTCTATGAACTTAGAGCACTGATCTCTTCTCCTCTCACAGCTGGAGGTTTGTTACAGTTGAATCCAGTCTTCTATGAACTCCTCCAGGCACCGAGGCACAATTCTGCTGTTTTCTGATTATAGAAGCAGCTGCAGGGTCAATGAGGAGCTGCTGCTGCACAGAGTGAATTGCTGCCGACCCCTTATTCTGAGTGAGAGAGGCAGGAATGCGCGATCCCGGGAATATGACCGGGGCCAGACAGAATGTAAATTAGTAGAGCCGGCAGCCAATGAAATGCAAGGAGGTGGAATCCGACCGGCACTGGGGAACAGTGTTTACAGAAAACGAAGATAAGGCGGTCTGTGAAAACAAGACAGCTTTGCTAATGACATCCAATTACAAAGTTGCTTGTTTTCACTGTCCCCTTATTCTGAAGACCATTTAATGTAATGATACAACCCCTTTAAACAAAGCTCTGTTCCTAGAAATTAAGCACAGCAGGGAGTGACATCACCATGGACTGAGTGCAGCTTCCAGCACTTAGATAAGAGACAGGCGAAAGGGCACATACAGTTAAAATGCAAAAACTGGTCCCTGCACTATCAAAAACTAGAAAGAAAATATTTTTTTGAGTTACATTTAATAAATATACCAGATCCGACTTACATACAGATCTAACTTAAGAACAAACTTACAGTCCCTACCCCGTTCGTAACTCAGGGACTGCCTGCACTACAGCATAACACAAACCCTACATATGTGGTATTGCTGGAATTGTATCATCCTGTAGAACACATTTATACTTTTCACATTCTGACCCACTTTTATTTTTTTCTGTTTTCCCAGTATTTTCTATAGTACGGTGAACATTAGAAAGTACATTTGCCCTGTAAAATAAAATCCCTCATATGTCTATCTTGATGGACAAAAAAAATACTTGGTCCCTAAGGGGTTAAAGCATAGTGTGGCTGCTTTATTAATTTATTATACAGAGATTATGAAAAGTAGCTCAATTTCCTTTCTGCGTTGAGAGCTGTGCTTTGAAGGGAGAAAAGAAAATAAATAAATAAATAAATAAATAAATAAATATATACACACACATATATACATATACGGTACATACATTATATATATTTTATATATATATATATATATATATATATTTATAAAATATATATATACATACAAACACCCCCACACACATACATACACACACACACACACATACTACATAAAAACATACAAAACATATAAATAAATAAAAGCTGCTGTCATTTTTGTTAAAAACCAGTTTGTGGCCTTAGGCATAATAGACTGGCTAATCTACCCAGAGGCACTGGGATGACATGTTTCTTCCTGTATTAATATATGGATTCAATAACAGTATTTCTACACAGCAACAATATCTAGCCACAGACTGGAAGAAGACTATGCAATTACAATAGCACTTCTCTAGGATGGTGCAGCACATGTGTCAACATGTCTCCGTACAGCCGAGATCTTGGACATTGGGAGTGGGAGGTGGGGGAGAATAACAAGGTAGCAAGAGTTTTGTTTTTCTGGCTTTATGAACTTACACATTCAAATTTGTGGAAATAGCAAATGACGTGATCCATTATGTTCGTTTTTAACCATATATTATAGAAATGTAAAAAATATCAGGGTTAAATGGTAATAACCATAGCCTTAGTCCATAGCCAGTAACAGTAGTAGTCGTCTTCGAGGCAAAATGATCATTAACCTTTCAACAAAGTTTTCAGGTTACCCGGTCATATGCGTGTACATTATGAGTAACACTATTTCTGGCCATTATATAACTTGTATATGGCATATTTCACCAGATCTTTCCCCCCTGTAGGTCCAATCCCTATTTTTTAATTGTTCTTAACAGAGGGTGGAGATTAGCTGCTGTGTTATAGTTTAGGGTATGTTCACATTGTGTATTTGCGGTTCATATTTCAGGGCATAATTGCACTGCAGGAGAACACTTGCTTGGCAGGAAGTAATAAAAGTGCCATCTCTGTACACTCTAATGCACTGTATAAACAATTGCGCCCCCCTAGTGATTAAGTACCCTAGGGGGACTCAAAGTTAAAGTAAGAAAAATAAATGTTTAAAGTGTAAAAAGCAATAAAAAAAGATTAAAAGCTCAGACCACTCTCCTATTGCCATTTTACAAATAAAAAAATAAAATAAAAAAAGTTACACATTTGGTATCGCCACGTCTGAAAAAGTCTGATCTATTAAAATAGAACCTAATATATATCCGTACGCTGAACACCGTAGAAGAAAAAACAATTCCAAAACGACAAAACCATGGTTGTAAAGTTTGCTGCAAGGTTATTTACCAGAAAACATACAACTAATTTCTAAAACATATTACTAACTATTGATATATGCATTTAACATTAATTAGATGGTAACTAGTTGGAAATATAGTTAAATAAAAATATAGTATCTAAAATGCTCCTCACTCCTATCCTGAATATTGATCAAAAAAAAAAAAAATAGTCTTCTATATCTTTGAGAGAAGGCATCTATTTGGTCTCGCACTTCTCCCCCATTTCTCCATTATTGAAAATTGACAGGACGTCTCGGTCTTGACTGTAATGGGGACTATGCAAGAGAAGATATCCAAGTCTCTGTAGTGTCCGCAATCCAATAGAAGTATATTTATTATTTTGCCATAGGCAAACTTAAACTATCAGTTCTCTATCTATAAAACACTAAAACGTAACTTTTAATATGTATAACTCTTAACCTCTATACAAACTATTTAAAATCCTGATTTCTAACCTCACCATTTAACCCTACTTCTGAAGGAAGGAATAGCTCCTTTTCTATTACCAAGTCTGGTGGAGCACCACCTATTAACAGGAAACCCTTATATATACAGCAATTTACTAACTCCAGTAAGGGATCCCAAGCCTCCTCCTTGGGCAGTCGTCCCTAATCTAATGGGCACAAAACAAATAAGGCCCCCTTGTGACACCCTCTGCAGCGGGTGACACTTGTAGACAGAGGTGAGAAATCACAATTTAAATGTCATGCCTGACCACCCCAACATGTTTCACCAGCTAAACTGGCTTCATCAGGGGATAGATGTCCGGTCCCATGTGGTCTAAGCTCATTTCCTTTTATATCATTTTAGTTACACAACCTATTCAGGTGCTCACCAATTAGCCATCAGAGAATCCACAAAATAGAAGTAGTCATCCAAGACCGATACAATATCCAGAAGATCCATGCAGCCACCAGTAAGGCTATGTTGACATGCTGAGGATTCTGGCAATATTGAAGCATAGATACCCTTTCCCGGCGGCATACACTTTTCCTGCAGGACTCAATAGCAGGGCTATTTCTGCTCTATTAATCTCCATGTGGCCCCTGCGGCTATGTCGCGGTACCCCAATGGATATCACGATTGTTGTCATCAACGTAGAGTGAATGTAGCCTTATGGCCAGGAAAAGGCTTATTGCTGCAGTGTGGGGAAGGGCGAATCCAGTGGTAGACTGGTTCACATAGTCCACAAGCTGCGTGCGGACAAGACCATGTCCACATTCGACTACCAATGTCCGCACAAGCTTGCCAGTTAAACCGTTATCTCACCAGCAAACTTGTGCAGTCATTGACAGCTATGTTTTGTCAACATGTGACTGCCAGACCGTGTGAGCTCAGCCTTAAAGGGGTTGTCTCACTTCATTGATTCATCTTACTTCAGTCCTGTTTTCTTGGTTCCATTTTGAATTCAGGGGCGTGTTTACTGGCTTCAACTGCAGTAGAAGCCAGGTCTGTAGCTATAGCAACCAGTGCTGGCAGCCTATCAGGAGAGATCAAACAGGTCTGTCGCTATAGCGACCTGAGGAGGTGATACAGCCCATACAAGAGGGGATATCTAGAAATAGGTAGGACACTGTTAATGGAAATATATTTCAAAGTGACTTGTTTTTGCAAGATCTTTAACATAAAAAGCAATCCTTGTAGTGAGACAATCCCTTTAAATTAAGGCGAGAATGTATGGCCGTGCTCAATTACAAGGAATTGGCACATCTGTGGGGGGCATCTGCATGTTTTTACTGGATGTGATGCAAGCACTCAGGCAATGCACAGGAGTCTAATCTAGACAACACATTTAAGATTAGGGCCAATACGGTAAAAAGGTTTCCTTTAATTCCCTTTTAAAGGAATTTTTCATTACATAAAAAAACTTGCCGCTTGAGCCAGAGGGGTGGGGGTGGGGGGTGGCAAAATCGCCTTTCAAATCCGCTCTATTTCAGTGCCGCTTCCACAGCACCTGCTGAGGGTGTCATGATCAGTGATCATGTGTTATTCATTCAGGAAGAGACCGCTGAGGCCTGTCTACAGGTCACGCAAGTGTATAATAAACATGGCGACATTTTCCAGGAGTAATGGCGGCACTGGGACAAGCGAGTTGAAAATGTACATTTTTGTTTTTCCATTTTAGAACCTCCCAGAGTGGCTGGGAAGTTTTTTTTTTATATAATGAAAGGCCCTTTTAAAGCATCCCATTTTAGTTTTTGGAAGAAAATGGCATGCAAGAAAAAAAAAAAAAAGTTGGGTACATTGTACATACAGCTTTTATATGCACACAACAGATTTGTGCACACAAGTATAAGGTTGGAATGTTACAGTGCATTTTGCTGAGCACATACAGCTTTCCTCTTTACTTGTGCGTTTGTGCACAACTAGGGAAAAAAATTCCCTAATATATAAAATTCAGGCGTGCATAAAACTATACAATTATGTCAATATATGTATATCTGTGTTGGACTTAATGAGGTGGTGTGCTCGAATTCATTATCCAAACCCTAAGTCCAACAAAGATTCACATAGACCGACAATTTATAGTTTCTTGCATGCGCAAATTTCGAAACGCCTTTTCTACTAGTGCACAGACATGTAAAGTAGAAAGGGGTGTGCGCTAATGATGGTGGTGTGCTCTGGTTCATCATCCAAATTTTAGGTTCTCAACCTGAGGTGCATGTCAGACTGGTCCACCAGAAGACCGACTGATGACTCGAAGTTCTGATAAAAATGTATCACTGCTCGGGGTATATTACATAATAGGGCTCAAAAGGACTAATGGAAGAAAACTTCATTTGGAACCAATCACTAAATATCCTATTAAACTCTAAATGTGAAGCTTTAATTTACATAGTTTTGCAATTATTATTTATATATCACTCCTCCAGATAGACTGTTGCAAAGTAGCATTATTCAATTGACAAAAAGTATCAATGTAGCACCTGCAGCCTGCTACACTCAGAGGAACATTGCTAGAGTTAGGGCTAGTTCACACGGCTTATTGCCGACGTAATTGTGGGGAAGGATTTCGCCCCGCAATTACGCCGGCTCCATGCAGGGGGGGCGGGGGGCCGGCTGCTCGCTGGCCCCATAGACTGTCATTATTCACGGCGCGTATCCCGCCGGGATAATGTGCATGTCACTTTCTCCCCCCTCGGCATATTGTCCGAGCGGGGAGAGGAGACGGAATCCATAGTTCACTATGAGAACTGTGGATTACCGTAATGACAGGGACGGATTTCAGCCGTATTGGAGCGCAACTATGGCGCGCAATACGGCTGAGATCCGTCCCATTTCAAGCCGTGTGAACGAGTCCTTAGGGTGCTTTCACACTGTGCGTCTTTGGTGCTTTTTCTGTGCAGGAAGGCATAGCAATTAATGCTGCACAAAAACGCTTAAAAAAAAAGACGCATCAAAACGCACCAAAAACGCACCTTGTGAAAGCACCCTTATTAAAAAGATTCAATGTATCATAACCACCCTCCCTCCCCAGGTCTGTGGCTTCATCTGGGGTCTAGGGGTCTATAAACCCCCTGAATAAGTCACAGACGTGGTGAGCACATGGGGAGAGGACTTGGACAAGGTAATTGCCCTTGGCAATTAAGGTACATAGTAACCCCCCAATGGAGGGGGGTTACTACTTTCGCAACCCACTGCACATATGACCCCTCAGTCAATTGAGCATCTAGTAATAATACATTAGGTGCTGGTAAGACAGATGTGCTGGAGCCTGTTTACAATGCAGCTTAAAGTGCTCCTCCATGACCTCTTTCCAGCATGCATGTTCATGGTGGAGGTGGCCTACAGTTACTGTATGGCCAATGTAAAGGCCCAACAGTGTGCTCAGATTGGTGTATCACATCGGCATTTACAGTATGTGACCTGGTAATCAGAGGAGGTTTACACTGTATGTAAGTGCTCTAGGCGCCCTCTAGGTTTTAGATCCTTATTTTATTCATTCATGCTTAGAATAGCTAATAATGGGAGTGTAGATGGCTGGCTTTCATTCACAAGTGAGGTGGTGAATTGTATGCTAGATAAGTAATCAGGTGTTCCCTAAATACCACCTTCACTCCTCTACTGTTACAACTTAGCTGCTCCAAACTAAATGGACATCAATCACAGACCTATCAAGTGACAGATTAGAAATGATCCAGAAATTCCTGTGCAAAGTTCTAATTTTGGACCACACCTAATACATAAACAGAACTCCTCCGCATGAAGATGTATACTCCGTACTGGATCTTTAATAGATCTAGATTGGCTAAATCAGAATAAATCCACAGCACTCTTGATTTTTGCAATGAATAATCAATTAGTGATTTATTACAAACATATAGACAGCTCCCCAAAATTGTCTGAAGGAGAACAAGGAGACGAGGCGTCACTGGAGCGGTCTCTAGACCGCTCCAGTGACGCCCCGTCTCCTTATTCTCCTTCAGACAATTCTGAGGAAGGCCCAGTTGGCCGAAAACGTTCAATTAACTACGTCTGAAATGCATGTTTTTTGCCCAGATTCTTATTATAAAAAAATACTCTGGAGATCTGTCTATACGTTTGTATAGAATCACTAATTGATTATTCATTGCAAAAATCAAGAGTGCTGTGGATTTATCTGTCTGTGAGGCTGGATACCCCCTCCGCAAGCACCTTGTAACTACTTCTCGACTTCCTGGTGTGCGACATCATTCTCTTCAAGATCTGTATTGGCTATACATGAGTACCAGAGTTTTACAACTCCCCATGATTATAACTTTTATAGGTACACACAACTGAAGTGCAGGTTTAAAGGGGTTTTGCCATGAAGTAAAATTGACGTGGGAAGTTTGAAAATTAAACATTTTCACCATTCATCATTATTAAAAATTCTGCACCGTTTTTGTTTTAGCTGCTCCTCTACTGATCCATTGTTTGCAGCTCATCTCCATGGGATACGACCAGGGCTGAGAGCTTCTCAGCCCTGGTCGGACATGCTCAGACATCATCTCTCCTTCCAGGCAGCTACTGAGTGTTCAAACCCCAGGTGCTGTCATTCTACTCCTGTCCCGTCCCGTTAGTAATTAGTCAAACAGTGCAAATAAATTAAAAAAAGAAACCTCAATGATAAAGAACAAAAAAATAAATAAATAAATCCACAGGTTAAGTTCCTGCAGGGATTTGAACCAAGGACCCTTGTGCTGTAAAGCAAATATGTTACCTCTGAGCTACATTGTAGCTACTTACAATTCTCTACACAAACAGAACCTTCTTTCACTAAAGAGAGAAAAGGCCTGGTGATGTCATCCTGCTGGGTCACATGGTATGCAATTCAAACAAATCGCACATGCCCCCTTCTGAGCACACAGAGCTGAAGAGCTAGATGCAGGAGGTATGAAATGAGATCGTGGCAAAACCCCTTTAATTTCAGGACAATCACAACAATGTGCTAGTATATCTCAAATGATTAGAATATCAAAAATTAATTTATGGCCATAATTCAAATACAATATAGAATCCCATATATAGTATTTTATTATTATTATTATTTATTTTAGAGCGCCATTAATTCCAGGGCGCTGTACATTTAAGGGGAATTACATACATAACAAATATTGAACAAATACAATGGTGACAAAAGTGACTAGTAACTGAAACAGAGAGGAAAGAGGACCCTGCCCGCGAGGGCTTACAATCTACAAGGAAGAAGGGGAGAGACAGAAGGTGTGGGGCAGACATGCTTGCGGGCCGGTGTAGTGGTGGTGGTGGGGTTAGTGTGGATTGTAGGCTATCCTGAAGAGATGGGTTTTCAGGTTGCTTTTAAAACTGGTGAAAGTTGGGGAGAGTCTGATGTTTTGGGTTAAGGAGTTCCAGAGTGTGGGTGAAGCACGGGAGAAGTCTTGGAGACGGTTATGTGAGGAGCTGATGAGAGGGGAGCAGAGGAGAAGGTCCTGTGAAGAGCGGAGATTGCGTGATGGGAGGTATCTGGAAATTAGGGCAGAGATGTATGGAGGGGAGAGGTCATGGAGAGCCTTGTAGGTCAGGGTTAGTAATTTGAACTGAATTCGTTGGGCAATGGGCAGCCAGTGAAGGGATTGGCAGAGGGGAGAGGCAGAGGAGTAGCGAGGAGAGAGGTGAATCAGACGGGCAGCAGAGTTAAGGATGGATTGGAGGGGAGCGAGGGTGCTAACTGGGAGGCCACAGAGAAGGATGTTGCAGTAGTCAAGGCGGGAGATGACAAGGGCGTGGACTAGCGTTTTAGTAGTGTCAGAGTTGAGGAATGGGCGGATGCGTGAAATATTTTTCAGGTGGAGGCGGCAGGCAGAGGTGAGGGCTTGGATGTGCGGTTTGAAGGATAAAGAGGAGTCAAAGGTTATCCCAAGGCAGCGGACTTGTGGAGCTGGTGAGAGGGTGTGGCCATTAAACAGTGATAGAGAGATCGGGTGGGAGGGGTAGAGAGGACGGTGGAAGATGATGAATTCTGTTTTATTCTACATTTAGTTTTAAGCGACGGGAGGAGAAGAAGGAGGAAATGGATGATAGGCATTTTTGGGATCCGGGAGAGAAAGGGAGTTAATGTCAGGACCGGAGATATAAAGCTGGTGTCGTCCGCGTACAGGTGGTAGTTATAAAGCCATGCGAGGCTATGAGCTGACCCAGACCAAGAGTGCAGATAGAGAAGAGGAGTGGGCCCAGGACAGACCCCTGAGGGACACCAACAGAGAGCGGGTGGGAGGAGGAGGTGGTGCAGGAGTGAGAGACACTGAATGTCCGTTCAGAGAGGTATGAAGAGATCCAGGAGAGGGCTAGGTCCATGATGCCGAGGGAGGAGAGGATTTGTAGCAGGATGGAGTGGTCGACAGTGTCAAAGGCAGAGGACAGGTCTAGGAGGAGAAGGACGGAGTAGTGGCTGTGGCTTTAGCAGTTACTAGGTCGTTGGTGACCTTGGTTAGGGCAGTTTCAGTGGAGTGGTTGGGTCGGAAGCCTGATTGGAGTGGGTCAAGGAGAGAGTTGGAGGAGAGGTGGGAGGACAGCTGAAGATAGACGTGCTGCTCAAGGAGTTTGGATGCAAAAGGGAGCAGTGAGATGGGGCGATAGTTGGACAGTGAGGAGGGGTCGAGAGATGGTTTCTTAAGGATAGGTGTGATGGTCGCGTGTTTAAGAGAGGAAGGGAAGATGCCAGAGGTTAATGATAGATTGAAAAGATGGGTGAGGGCTGGGAAAACAACAGTGCTGAGGTCTGGGATGAGGTAGGATGGCAGTGGGTCAAGGTTACAGGTAGTGAGGTTGGATTTGGACACTAGAGAGGAGAGGTTATCATGACTAACAGTGGGAAAGCAGGTTATGTAAGTGTTCACTGGGGACTGTGTCAGGGTACAGACTCATTACACACAAAGTGATATAATTCAAGGGTTCATTGCTTTAATGTGAATGGTTACAGCTTACAGCTAATGAAAACCCCAAATTCAGTATATCAGAAAATTGGAATAATGTGAGGAAGGTCAGAATTGTTGACTTGTGATGTGATACTCAAAGGATTCCTAAGCCTTTAAATTGTCCCTCAGTATGTTTCAGTAGGCTACTCAATCATGGGCAAGACTGGTAATTTGACAATTGTCCAGAAAACAGTTAGTGGCACCCTCCGCAAGGAAGGGATGCCAGAAAAGGTCATTGCTAAAGAATCTGACTGTTCAGATTGCTGGATCAAGGTATATCAATGAAAGGAAAAAGTATGGCAGAAAAATGTGCTCAAGCAACAGGGATGAGCGCAGCCTTGAAAGGATTGTCAAGAGAAGGTCATTTAAGAATTTGGGAGAGGTTCCCAAGGAGTGGACTGTGTCTGGCGTCAGTGCTTCCACCACACACACACGACATGGGCTACAACTGACCTTGCATCAAGCCCCTCATGAACCAGGGACACCATCAGAAACACCTTACCTGGGCTAAGAAAAAGAACAAGGACTGGACTGCTGTTCAGTGTCCAAAGTCCTGTCTTCAAATAAATGTATATTTTGCATTTGTGAGGCTTCCACAGCCAGTGATGGACACCGTGGACCAACACCAGTAGATGAGTTGGCTTCCCAAATCTGCAGCCATCTACCAGGAAATTTTAGAGCACTTCATGCTTCCCTCTGGGGAGAAGCTTTATGGAGAGGCCAATTTCATTTTCCAGCCGGACCTGGCACCTGCCCACACTGCCAAAAGCACCGATACTTGGCTTAATAACTATGATGCAAGCAGTTAGGCATAAGGAGGAGCTAAGTTGGGCCAACTGGTTAATCAGTAGGCCACATGAATTAAATCTGTTATGCTGTATTACTGTAGACAAAAAAGATATGAAAAGTAGATACATAGTATGCGCTATTTCTGATAAATCATTCCAACTTTTGAGTAATAGTCCGCAGTTTTATTATAGGTTTTTTGATAACCTATCAATTGCACTTTTCCCATGTACATTGCTATACCTATAATAAACTTGCAGGTTCCAGTCACCTAAAATCAGACCAACAGTACTGCAATCTTCTTGTGGCCTATTGATTAACCAGTTGGCCCAACTTAGCTCCTCCTTATGGCTAACTATCTTTAGCCCTGTTTACATGTAATATGAGGCATTTCGAAATAAGAATGCCTCAGAACCAAAAAACATGCCATGAAGGAGAATAAAAACACACGGTTTGTAATACGTTTCATAGCTCACTATTAATCTATAACTCACAGGAACTGAGAAAAAATAAAGTTATGGTTCTCAGGATGTAGCAAAAGAACACTCAAAAATATATGGATACACTGTAATGTTGAAATTTTTTGTCACTCAAAAACAAGCGCTCATATCACGATATAAAACAGATAGAAAAAGGGGCTCTGGCAAGGCAGAAATGAAAGAAAAAAAATAAAAATAAAACAACCTCTTAAACTTCCTTTATCTGCATAATGCCTCATGATACATGACAATTCTGCAGGTTTCAAACATGCTTCAAGGTAGATTTACTGTTTCCCATGGCAATCTAATAAGCCGACAAAAAAACGGGCAACCAATACTGAAACCATAAGGTAAATAACAAATACCAACAACAGCTTTATGGAAAAATCAATCTTTATTACCCCAAATAATACAAAACAATAACAGTGAAACAATAAAAACCAAACAAAAAATAAAATATACACAAACCACCCAACAGAAAAAGGCTACTACTCTCCACCATCTATGAGTAAATAAGCTGAAGAAAATACATTTAGGCAAAGAAGTACAAGCATATAAGAACTAATGCGATATAAAACATACTTAGCCAACCAGCCACCCACGTGTGGAGAGGAGCCAAACCCCGACACACATTTCGCTCAAACGCTTCCTCAAGGGGGAGTTCTTATATGCTTGTACTATTTGGTGTAATAAAGATTAATTTTTCCATAAGGCTGTTGTTGGTATTTCCATGTCAATCTAAGAAATAAGCTTGAAGGAATAGGATGCCACAAATTTGTTAAAAGGAAATCATCACCAATACATTTTTTTTTATTCTATGGTCTGTATACTATTATGGGGGCGGCTATCCTAATGGGGCTGCTTTTAACAACATTTAGAGAGATGCTTTCCAGCAGCTTCATGGACATAGGAGCCTGTGAACAGGAGCAAACCCATTGACTTATATAGGAGAATTTTGAGGCATGCTCTGTGACCTGGAAAGAAATCCCTGTGTAGGGAGGGAAAGAGGGTGAGCTGTGACCATCTTCCATGGGAAATGGTGGATCCTGTGTTATCGATACACATCAATATCAGCTTTCAGTGTAATCCTGTCTGCGCCGATAATGAGCAGACTACTCAAAAGTTCTCTCAACAGACCAGTATTAGCCTTAAAGGAGTTGTCTCATTACAAGCTTTCAGCCCACTTCAATGCTTCTGGCAGCAACTTCTATACAGCAGGGGGCGAGGGGGTTTGCTGCCAGAGTTGACCTTGTGTGTGCCTGCCTAGGTCTGCTGCAGACTGCTAGATCAGCTGTACTGTCAGCTCCACGGAGACAGGAGACAGGAGAGGGCTGATCTATGAGTGTGGAGAGGTCTGTGAAGCTGTGTATGCTAATAGCAGAGCAGAGGAGATACATGTGTTTCTATACCACCTGCTTAGCATACAAATCTCCACATCTCCAGCAACAACACAAACACTGTCAGAACAGACACAGGGCAGCTGTGAAGTGTTACTATAATGACGATGTGTCACTAGTACAGCAGAGCATAAACTGTTCACATGCCCCCTGATCTGTTCTATTAGTATAGTCAGAGCTCCACAGACACATCATAATTATAGTAACACACAGGGTCAGCCTCATCTCTGCTCTCCTCAATCTGTGTAGAGAGCAGGAGGAAGCAGGCGCACACACACAGGGTTAATCCAGCTACACAGACACAGAAGCCAGAGCCCTCCCCCTCCCTTCCCTACAGAAGTATACTGTGCAGGAGGGGCTCTCTGCTCTGACCTGTATTCAGAAACAGATGAGTCATCAGACCTGACAGCCAGTGAGATAAAGATCAACAGGTCAGTGGCTATAGTGATTTCAGGAGCTGATGCACTCCTACTAACAGGGATAACTCAAAATCAGTAGGACATTTGTAATGAACATATATTGCAAAGCTGCTTGTTTTTTAAAGATCTTTTAATTAAAACCGAATCATTGTAGCGAGACAACCCCTTTAACGGCCAGAGTGAAGACTGCAGGATTTTTAAAAATACTGATAGCAATACGAGACTCGCAGTTACAGCGTGGAAGGGCACCGGCACCATCCCGCGCTGTTTAACCCCTTAGATGCCATGGCCATATAGATCACTACCGTTCCTCACTTCAATCTGGGTGCCCACACCAAAATTGCAGTGCCCAGATCGCTTAACAGGGCAGCTGGAAGCCTTGTGAAGACTTTGATCGCCTCCATGTTTTCGATCTTGCTACTTCTGGCCCTAGGCAGAAAGCAGTAAAACAGCCGTCTTTGTACACCCTAATGCAGTGTTTCTCAACTCCAGTCCTCACGCCCCACCAACAGGTCATGTTTTCAGGATCTCCCATAGAATGCACTGACAATGATATCACCTGTGCTATACTGAGGAAATCCTGAAAACTTGACCTGTTGGTGGGTCTTGAGGACTGGAGTTGAGAAACACTGCCCTAATGCATTGTATTGCAATGCATTAGGCTGTAAAAATTATTGCGCCCCCTAGTGGTGTAGTACAACTGGGGGAACTCAAAGTTAAAGTACAAAAAAAGAAGAAGAAAAAGAAAAAATGTTTTAACCCCTTACCGACCTATGACATATGAGTACGTCATAGTGCCAGTAAGCAGCGTTGAAACAGGATCGTGGCGCAATCCCGCTTCACAGCCGGCGGGTTTTAGCGGCTAGTTGCAGCTAACACCCGGCGGATTCAACGCAGACGGGCGGCGTCGCCCGCCTGCGCTGTTTAACCTATCAGGCACCGCACACCGTTTTCCAGCTAGATCGGGACATCAGCGATAAGATCGCTGAGTCCCGACGGGCTAACATGGCAGCGCAGAGCATTGTGAGGCTCTGATCGCTGCCATGTTCCCATTTGCCCCACTTCTGTCCGCAGAGAGGAAGTGGGGAAACCGCCATCTTTGTACACCCTAATGCATTGCCTATGCAATGCATTAGGCTGTATTAAATATGATCGCACCACTAGTGGTCAAGCACCATAGGGGGACTAAATATTAAAGTAAAAAAATAAATAAAGTTTTAAAGTAAAAAAAAAAGTATTAAAAGTTCAAATCACCCCACTTTCCCCATTTTACAAATAAAAACAATAAAATAATAAAAAAGTTACACATATTTGATATCGGCGCGTCTCAAAAAGTCCGAACTATAAAATATAATATAATTTATCCCGTACGGTGAACACCGTATAAAGAAAAATTCCAAATACCAAAATTGCGTTTTTTTGGCATTTCACGTCACATAAAAATTGAAATAAAAGTAATCAAAAAAGTCGCATCCATTTCAAAGTGCTAGCATTAAAAAATACACATCTGCCCGCAAAAAATTACGCCTCACTGACGTCCGTAGTGTTAGTACAAAAAAGTTATTGGTCGCACAAAATGGCACCGCAGCGCATATTTCAAGAATAGGAAATGTTTGGAATTTTTTTATGGTACCAAAACATAACGGAAACCCTACATGTTTGGTATTTCCGGATGCATAACAACCTGTAGAATACAGATAACACATCATTTTTACCAAAGAATAAACTCCATAAAAACAAACCTCCCGCAATCATAGCACTAGTACGTTTTTTTTCACATTTTGCCCCACTTAGAATTTTTTTGCCGTTCCCTAGTATACTCTATAGTAATAAAGATAACACCACTAGAAAGTACAACTTGTCCCACAAAATAAAAGCCCTCATATCTATGGTGGAAAAATAAAATTTTTATGGCTTTCAGAAGGCAAAAAGCAAAAAAATTTAGAGCCATATTATTATGACCGTCCGTCAGGAAGGGGTTAAAGTGTAAAAAAAAAAATATTTTAAAAGTTCAAATCACACCCCCTTTTTCCATTTAACAAATAAAAATTTTTAAAATATAGTTACACATTTGAAATATATAGTATCGCCGAATCATAAAAAGTTATATCTATTAAAATGAAATTATTCTGTACGCTGAACACCGTAGAACAAAAAAAAAAAGTACAAAACGCCAAAACTGAATAAATGTAATCAAAAAATTTGCATCCATCCCAAACTGGTAGCAATAAAAAGTACACTTCAGCTCACGAAAAAATGCACCCTCATTCACATCCGTGGGTTTTAAAGTACACAAAAAGTTAGTGTTGCATTAAATGGGCGGTCGTGTAAATTTAAAAAATAGAAGATGTTTTCTGGTTTTCTCTTTCCTTTCCTACAAGTCTTAACGAATCCCTAATAGTACTCATTAAGAGTAATCTATATAGGAACAGCATCTAGGACATGCATGCAGATGTTAATAAAACTGGAGTTCCCCAAAGGGGAACAAACCATTTGCTTGTCCCTTGCATTCATAAGTTTTTTAAGTTGGGGGGAGGGGGGAATTAGAGGGTAAGGGATTATAGTAAAAATGGGTTATTTCCCTTTATGTCCTTGAATGACCAAAAAGCAATATAACAAAGATTTTTATTTGACTATTCTGATAATTGTTATAGGTACAATGCTTAACTGTCTACCTGTATAATTTACAATGTTGTTTGACATGGAAATACTCAATAAAACACATTGTAAAAAAAAAAAAAAAAATAGAAGATGTTTGGAATTTTTTTTTTTATTTAAGCAAACATGGCACAAGTACATTTTTACAGATTATTCCCCACTTGGAATTTTTTAGCGGTTTTCCGCCATTCTATGGTAATATGAATAACACCATTAGAAAGTACATCTTGTCCCGCAAAATAAAATCCATCATATATCTATGGAGATGAAAAAATAGAAAAAATAAAAAAATAAAATTATGGCTCTGGGAAGACCAGGAGGGAAAAACGAACGATGAAAAAAAAAATATATATAGGCCTCGGCGATAAGAGGTTGTCCTCTCACTAGAGAAGATCTTCACTAGGTGCAAGCCACTTTTGTGGCATAATTTATAGTCGTCATGTTTGGCTTCTTGAGATGATGCCCCTTCCCACAAAACCCTACCTAATATGAAAAGTGGCAAGAGCGGCATGAAACCACCAAAAAGTAAACATTTTTTCTTATGTGATGCTTGCTCAATATTTTTTTGGGACTTTTGTATGTTTGAAAACGGTCGTTCAAGCAGTAATAAACTCATCCCTTGGCATTTCAGTTCCCCATCATTTTCAAGACATTAGTTTACACTAATGAAGGACAACACTGATCTTCCAAGACATTCAGGGGCTGAAAACTTACAAGGCACCTTCTCACATTGTGGTCACATTGCTGACAAAAGTTTGCCCATAGGACGATAATACTGGCAAAATGCAATAGACCAAATGTCTCCTTTGAATTACATCTGGCTGTTTTATTACTGTTCACGTTTCATTTGTGGCACATAACAGTGTTAACTATAGAGCTATTCTACTCCACAGACAAAACATACCAAAAGATGACCATTTGGTCTATTGCAGGCAAAAGTTGTGCCAGTGTGAATACCTTTTTGAAGTTTTTTTGTATCAAGTGTTTTTCTGATATAAATGAGGCCTAAGAATACACACAATTGTAAAGCTCATCTTTTATATACTATGAGGACAAATCAAAATTCCAAATCTGAGCAATGCAAACATATTATTCTGCTTTCTAAATTATACTAAAAATCAATCCAAGATACTAACGCCTTACAATGACAAAACTTTAGATAAGATGCAACCGATCCCCAGCCAAGCACAAAAACCTGTACGGGTATGTTCATGCGGCGTATTGGGGCACATATGGTACGTGCCGCAATACGCCGGGTGGTTTGGAGGTATGCGTTGATTAGCACATACTCCCAAAGCACGGAGGTGGTGGTGGGGTGGGGAGGGCGGGTGCCGGCCCCAATGACATGCTTAGTCAGTGGCGCGCAAGCGCCACTAACGATTAACATGTCACTTCTCTCCCCTGTTGTACAATATGATCGTATTGTACGCCCAGGGAGACGAGGCGTAATTCATAGCACTCTGTGAATGCTATGAATTACCATAATTGTGGGGCGCATTTTGCCACGTATAAAGCGCAATACACGGCAAAAAGCACACGCAAACACGCTAGAAATTAAGCCGTGTGAAAATACCCCACAATTCACGTAGGTCATGATTCTAGGTATGTGCTGACAACAATGAACCAAATTCTAGTAAGGATGGCTACGTGAGGAAAAAAAAAAATTATAGGGATTTACTGAAGTACAAGTAATTATACCACAGATGCAGGATAAGGTATTTATCAAAGTATAAAACAGGATGAAGCAGTTACGATTTTCTCGTTACAAGCTCTTTCAGCATTTGCTTTTTGGTACAGATTACACTAAGAAAATAAGTGCAAGTTCATTTTTTATTTAAATGACCATCTACAGTAAAACAGCTTTACCATAAACCATATTTACAGCATTTTAATAGAAAATGCTATAAATGTTTGATCAGTTGGGGTCCAGCCACGGAGACTCACAGATCCCGGGAACCTGGGTCCTTTGTCTTCTGTTTTAAAGGAAATGCAGCTATGAATGAAGGAAGATTGCAGGGAACGTAGGAGGAGACCGGGAACACCTGCTCGCTTTATCTAGGCAACAGGGCTTCAAATATTAATAAACTAAATGACAGATAAACTGTCATATTAAAAAAAACTGGGAGGGACTAACTCATTTTTCTATATAATCTGTTTGAACCTCTTTAAAGTGAACCTGCCGCTTACGGATATAATCTGTTTTCTGCAGCTGTTACTTGTATGCATACAAAATATATAATAAAAATTCTCAGTTTAAAAAAAAAAAAAGTGAACCTGCCAAGTGGTTTATGCTGCCCTATCTGAGAGCAGGATATGATAGAGGAGAGGAGCTGAGCTCTGTGATATATAGGGTTATATAATAGAGGAGAGAAGCTGAGCTCTAGGATATATAGGGTTATATGATAGAGGATATGATATATGATAAAGGTCTTTATAGACCAACCGATGCCCTGCTGCTTAAACTCACCTGTAATTAGGTGAAGGAGGGTTCAGAAGCCGGGGATGATGTCATCACACCTGTCTGCGTTAGTCTATACAAGGCTGGGTGGAGACACAATATAGGTGGCAGAGGCAGGGAGGCAAAGTACAGTAGTTTTATGGTGAGCCTCCAGAATCAACTCCTCTTGTGGGCCCTATACATTTTAGTCTGACACTTCTTAGGGCATGTCCCCACGGCAAGGGTTTTCGGCCGGTTTGCGGTTTTTCAGACCGCCTGAAAAACCGTCCGATATTAGCACAATTGTGCTCTATGGAAAACCTGTGCAGCAGTCCCCACCGGCGATCCGGCGGCAAAACATTGATTAAGTACCATCTTCCGTCCGGTTTACCAACAGAAGATGTGCTTCTCAATGGGAGGGGGGAGGGCTGTTCTCCGCTCATCGCTTAGAAAAGCCGTCCCCCCCCGCGGCTGTGGGGACGGGCGCAAAACAGGACAAATACCGGCCGGGTATTTGTCCTATGCCGTGTGAACGCGCCCTTACAGTCCCTTGTGATTGCTGTTCATTAGCTGATATAATTGTAACTTTTCACTGAGACAGATTTTTTTCAGTGATTTTTGATGGACTCTGCTATGAAGTCTAGCAAAGTCAATCAAAAATCACTGAAAAAAATGGCACAGAATTGTGCAATATTATTACCACAATCGAAAACTTCAGTCAATAAGGTCCGTCTTGTGATGTCAGTCATCAACAGATTTGGTTCGACTTCCAGCGCAGATGTGAACCTGGTCTAAAACTGTACTTCCCAAAAAAGACACTTGTTGCAAAAGTTTTTTTATTCTAAATAAGATAATATACCGTAAATACAATGACAGCGTGGCCAGAATTAATGGTGAAACCTTACAGCTAAGTTAAAAGAGTATATCTCATGTTTTTAACTTTAGTGACATCAGTATGGGCAGAAGTTAGTAAAATAATTTTTTTAAGCAAATTTTCACGTTGTAGTCAGTTATCTTTGAAAGCTTTAAAACACTCCTTTTCTATATTATCCTTCATATGTACTTTGTCAGGTAAAATTTATAAGAGATTAATAGAGAAAAGATCATATAATTTGTGGGTCCCAAACGCATATTGGTTCGAAACCGGCATAGCTATGGAATATTCAGAATTCTGCTTGTGCAATATCACACAGTAAGGGCTTGTCCCCACAGCACGGGTTTGCAGATGTTTTTTTGGATGGTTTTCGGTTTTGAAAACAGTCTGACAAAACTTTTACATGGACCTCTACGGAAAACCCGTGCAGCAGTCCCCACTAGACGCGTTTTCCGCCTGGCGGTCATTCTTCCGACCGGTTTTCGATCAGAATATGAACATGTCAATGGGAGGGGGAGGACTATTCTCCATTAATCGCGGAGAAAAGCCGCCTCCTGCGGCCGTGTACACCGCCCGAAAACAGTACAAATACCGGTCGGATAAACCGACCAGTATTTGTCCTGTGTCTGGGAGACACTGGTAGCAATTATATTCTACAACAGACCTGTAATCGAAGCTAAGAAATCAGTAGATTCTGTATTGAATGACTGCTGCCATGGCAAATAGTTCCATGGATCATGTAGGTTCCCGACTTGCATGCTACAGTATCACCCCTGTAACAGATGCGAGTCTCTCTAAAACAACAAACATGTTCACATTGATACAATATTCCCAGACTGTGTACATAGTATTCCCATACCAAACCCTGGTACTCCCACATCGAGCATCAAATCAACGAAACAGTCAAAAGTCTGTTTAGACAGTGTGTCAACCACGCACACAAAAACATTCCTTCCACCTCTGTAAAGAAAAATAATGAATTCACCTTAGATCACACACCGTGCCAGCTCTGTAAGGAGCACCCGATGAATCTAGTCACTGACCAAGGTTACCAACCATAGTCACCTTGTGGATTTTAGTTTCATTCATTACATTTAAAGGGAATGTGTCATCAAAAAATGACTTCTTGTTTAACTCTCATTTTTATGTTAAACACATTTTGTAGGAATTTTCGGTTATGTTTTTTGTAATTTTCCAGATCATTTTCAATATTTTTTAAATAATTCTTAAGTCCTGTAGTTTTCACTTTGGCCACTAGGAGTAATAATCGTCTGACACTTCCTGTTCTGTTTAGAGAGCTTTTCAGCAGTCTGCTCATTATCAGTAATAGCAGGGTCAAGCTGAAAGGAGACACCATTGTGTACAGATAACACAGAATCCACCAGTCACAAGAGGAGATGTCACAGCTCCCCCTCTCCCCTCCCCTCACAGTGAAAACTCTCTTATACAAGTCTATGGGACAGAAACTCTCTTAAGAATCCTATGGGCATGAAGCTGCTGTAAAGTATCTCTCTGACTGCTGTTAAAGCAGTGCAAGCAAGAATGTCTTCCCCACAATCACATATAGACGGCCGAATAGAGAAATCTACAATCAGGAAATAAAAACGACATAGGAAAAGCATATGGAGCAGAGTCTTGATTTAATAAGTAAAAAAAAAAAATAATTTGGCGACATATTCCCTTTAACTAAAAAAAAAAACGAACAAAACACATTGGGCCACATGTATGAAACGGTTTTGGTCTAAAACTCAATTTTTTGGCCCCATAGAAACCCATGGGCAAAAAAGTGAGTTTTAGACCAAAACCGTTTCATACATGTGGCCCATTATTTCTCTTCTTCAAATTACTGGGAAGCCATTTTGAAGGTACACCCTTCCTTCCTGTATTGTCAGTTTACAAATTTCAGTGCAAAGTGTATGCTTTATGACAATTGCAATAAAAGGTAACTGAAAAAAAACACGTCAGATTATTGGGGTACAAATTTTAGACATAAATCTGACATGCATGTACTTGAGAATCCACTACTTAGATTGCTGCCATGGATTTACAGTTTCACCACTTCCTGACCGGGCCATTTACCCCCTTTTGAACACTATAATGCTTTCTCGCGCTTGGTCATTCAACAAATTTTTTGCCTTTTTTCTTGCAACAAACAAAAATGGCGAACCGGCGCACGTGGATTATAAGTAAATGCTAATGATGAAGGCTGGTATATAGAAAACGTCTGAATTTTAGTTCAAAAACAGTAAGGATATTATCCTGAACTAATTAAAAACATACATAGACTAACGCGATGTGCGCTCCAACTTAGCGCTTCAGAGGTCTAAGTTGGAGCGTGACACCCGTTAGAATATAGGTTTTTAATCAGTTTAGGATAATATCCTTACTGTTTTAGAAATAAAATTCAGAAGTTTTCTATATACCAGCCTTCATCATTAGCATTTACTTATAATCCACGTGCGCCGGTCCGCCATTTTTGTTTGTTGCATGCTTCCTACCCAGCAATCTAGGATCGCTGGAAAGAACCGTGGCTGCCGAGAGAAGGATTAAATCCTATACATGTTTATGATTGTTGTGCCTCTACAATACGAGCACAACCACTTCAGGAGAGAATCTCCACCTTTTTTATTAATATATTTGAGACGTATTTCACTATTGTGCGCCCCCTTGTCTTTTTTCTTTTTTGGCTATTGCCTTTTTTCTGTCGTACATAAGACTTTATATTTACTTTTTACCTTTTTATTTTTCCTAATATCAGGGAAACTAGTTGAATTAATAATAAAAAAAAGTCTTACACATTTCTTTAACCCCTTAAAGGGAATCTGTCGCCAATCTTTTTTTTTCACTTATTAAATGAAGCCCTGAACCCTATTCTTTTTCTCTTAGTCGTTTTTATTTCCTGATTGTAGATTTCTCTATTCGGCCGTCTATATACGATTGTGGGGAAGACATTCTTGCTTGCACTGCTTTAACAGCAGTAAGAGAGATACTTTACAGCAGCTTCATGCACATAGGATTCTTAAGACAGATTCTGTCCCATAGACTTGTATAGGAGAGTTTTCACTGTGAAGGGAGGGGGAGCTCTTGTGACTGGTGGATTCTGTGTTATCTGTATACAATGGTATCTCCTTTCAGTTTACCCTGCTGTTACTGAATGAGCACACTGCTGAAAAGCTCTCTAAACAGAACAGGAAGTGTCAGACGATTATTAGGCTTAGTGGCCAAAGTGAAAACTGCAGGACTTAAGAATTATATATAAAAAAAAAATACTGAAAGGGATATGGAAAATTTAAAAAAAATAACCAAAAATTCCTAAAAAATGTGTTTAACATAAAAATGTGAGTTAAACAATAAGTCATTTTTTGATGACACATTCCCTTTAAGCCGAATGCCTGAAAAGTAGATAACGACCAGAACATTTCTTTAGTTTTTGCCTCCTTGAGTTTCAACAGTTGTAACTTTATTTTTTCAATGACACAGTTGTATGAGGCCTTGTTTTATTCGAGACAAGTTGTACTTTATGGGTAATAGTTTAAGTTCACTTATAAATAATTGCAGAATTTGTTTTAATTTTTAAAAATGTTTTACACCTTTCACACTTAACTTGTTAGATTAATTCTAAAGGTTATTACGGTCGTGTGGATGCCTAAAATGTGTAGTTTTTTTTTGTGTGTGTAATATATGCACAATTATTTTTTATTAAATATTTTTTATTTTATTATTTATTTTTTTATTCTTTTTTGACACTGTTTACTTTTTTTTTTTTTTTTTTAAATCCCATGAAGGGAGAACTGTTTCACATTTTTTTTTACACTTAGTAATGTATTAGCATATTCATATATGCTTATACATTATAATCTGTGTCAGTCTGACACAGGCAGTGATTAGGACAGCACACAGTCTGTCCTGGTCACTGGCTTATTACACAGACAGCCCTGAGGCTACTCTAGGTCCCCAGGGCTGACTGTGCAGCGGTTCCCTGGGCTCTCTCGGGTCACCGGAGTCTTGATCACCCGACAGAGCAGGGAAAAACTTTGATTGCACTGCGGTGAAGATCCGCCGCAATCATACTGTTAAAGCACCAGGATGCGGGGGGTCCCCCGCTCCCCGGTGCTTGCAAGAGATGCTCTTGGATCAGGGCTGTGTAGCACAGCCCCGGTCTCAGCGCAGCTGCGGCGCCCAGAGCCGCAAACTCCGATGTCTGCAGCGACGCCAAAAGACGTCACTGTAGACGAACAACCTGCACCAGCCGACATCAAAAGTCGGTGGGCGGTCATTAAAGAGTTAATATATTTTAATAGCAAAGAGTGATACTAAGGAAAATCTGGGTCTGTCCAGACCGAGCAATTATTGAAATTTCCCAGCACTGGCAATCACGTCAGTGCTGGGAATGGAAGCAGGAATCCTGTAGGTTTCCTGTGAGCAGTGTACACTGTGCTCTTTGCATGCCATGTGTACAGCAATCGGGAAGGCAGGAATGGTAGTAAACAGTCCCTGCCTTCTTTTTGGAGAATCTAGCTGCAGAGACTGCAATGACCTTCTGGAATGTGTTTACAGAGGTAACAGCCCACCCAGTTATAGTCTACAGGTGGTCAGCATGTGAATAAGTACCATGGATCTCACATGGATAAGCCGGTATTTCATTCAATGAGCTAAACTTTGGCTTTTCCGTGTTGAACTAGCACAAAGTAAGTAACATACCATGTATTCCTGTAGTAGACACTTTTCTGCAGTGGCAACAAAAATCCGGACGTTTGCCAATGCATAAAAACAGAGATGCATGGCATCATGAAACTGGAGGCAGAATTACAATCTTTAGGTAATAACTGGAAGCCAGGAGAGATCATGTGAAGTACTGCTATCTTCCTTCATCCTGTCCTGCTGATCCTGTCCTGATCTACACAGCAAAGCTGACAAACGAAAGAAAACAGGAAGTGTCAGCCTATTGTGTCTTCTCTATTGGCCAGGGTAAAGACAAATAGTACAGTCAGGTTATGTGTTCTAGACGTGTATTCCTGTTGCCTGCGGTCGGTCTCTGGAAAAGCCACAACTTCATTTTCTTACCTTTCAAGGCAGTGAAATTAGTTTACAGAATCTGTTGGAAATAAAATCTTGAGGTGGGCTCAAATTTCCTCAAGCAATGACAATGTACAAAGGTTGTTTTAATTAAGAACAACGCTTTAAATAGATGTGTTTGGATCCCTAAAGGGAATGCTTAATTATATTGTGAAAAGTTAAAATCAGCCACTTCTGTGACTCATATACAGTATGAAGGTGTGTGCCATTGTATGCTTAACCACCTGTCTTCTGCAAACATGGGACACAACACCCATTCTCAGGATCACTGGTAAACCCATTGATGGGCAGCACAGAGACTTAGTACTTTGCCCTTTTAATTACTAAAATATATCTTGGCTAATTTTGTGCATTAGACATTCTCAATGTACAATATAGTGAAGATTCTTATCGATAGGTTAATATGTAAATTACAATATTATAAGCATCGATAAAAATCCTATTCATGTAGTGCTCTAGCTTCCGAACGCTAGGTTCACACTGGGAACCAACTCTACATCAGCTATATGCATCTAAAACCCTGCTATAACACTACACTATTCTTTCCCCCCCCGAAAAAGCCTATACAGCCGAAATCGCTTCCGTCATTATAGTCTATGGCTACATGGAGGCTATACTGTGACATACCCCCAAATAACTTCTAACAGCTGTTCAGACAAATGAAGGCTCATTCCTGAGGTGAACGAGCCCTTACAAAGTTAGTAACATTAATTGTATTGAAAATTGTAGTGCACCAAAAGTAGAAACTCAGGGGTCGTCCAGTAGAAAAAAAAAAAAACACTTTTAAATAATAATCACGGCCATGTTTGCATTTTTCTATTGTACTTTCACTAGTTTTCTGTGGGCTTTCTGCAGTTCTAGATCAGCTGTTCGTTGACCGGATGCTCCAGAGTTCTTTGCATCTTGACACACAGGAAGCAGCTTTGTGTCACGCCCAGGAGATTAGGGAACTAAAGGGCTGTATCTTTTTTTAATTTTTTTTTTTATTAAGGGCAGCCTATAAAGCCACAAGGGCATGCACTGCAACAGAGGTTAGGAGAGAGGAACATAGAAAAAGCACAGCAAAGGATCCTGGGGTTTGTAGCTTTGCTTAGCTTTAGAAACAGGAGGCTTCATACAGCAAAGGAATAGCAAATATCAGCACAGAAAACATCACTGGGATGTGACTAAAGACTTGGGTGAGACTTTTTTTTTTTTTTTTTTTTTAAGTTTACTGGACAACCCCTTTAAAATATGGCGTAAAAAGCGCCGGCATGTAGTGTACCCCAGGGAACGGCAAAGGCGGAGACTAGCCCGACTGATTGATGCTTTAGGCCCCGTTCACACGGCTTATTTGCCGACGGATTGGCGCCGTATTCCGCGCCGGATCTGCGCTTCAATACGGCGCCAATCCGTCGGAGTCATTACGGTAATCCACTCTCTCATAGAGAACAGTGGATTCCGTCCGCTCCGCCCCGCTCGCCAAATCCGCCGCGGGGGGATAAAGTGACATGCACATTATTTACGGCGCGGACGCGCCGTAAACAATGCATTGTCTATGGGGCCGGGAGCGGCGCCCCCGCCGCGCTCCGGCCCCGCCTCCGTCCTGCCCCTTATTCACGGCGGATTTGTGAGCTCAATACGGCGCACAAATCCGTCGGGAATAAGCCGTGTGAACACGGCCTTAGAGTAATTGTCACGGTACATGCGTCTCCGGGCTCTCTCCCTCGGGTGCAGCACTACAGTGGAGAGGGAATGCACCCGAGTCGTTGGTAGTCTGGACAAGTTCCCTGGGGTACTCCCTCTGGTGTATGCTGGGGTTAGTAGTGTGGCCTGGCTGGGACGTACCCAAGATGCTAGTGGTTGGTGCACGTGTGCAGACACACATGGAGGCGATGTAGTTGGTAAAATAATACCTGTCTTTACTGAAGTTAATGAACTTCTAAACAATACTCCCAATCCACACGGAAATGCCCAGCGGGACAATGAGGGGTCAGTAGCTCCTTACCATAGCAGCAATATGGAGTACCTGTTGAGAGTAGTAGCAAACTTGAAGTGCCCCAGTGTATGGTGGCAGCCTAATCCTCCTTATCCTATTGCAGGTTAGCCTCTGGGATCTGTGGTACTCCACACTGAACTCTCTCTAGTATTCCTGTGGACCTGGTAATGGTCACACAAGCTGGCAGCTTTCTTCCTTGTAAGCTACCCTCAAACCGCAGAGCTCCATACCAGTCTCCCTCACTCTTCTCATGCCCTAGACTGAGCCCAACTGCCCTTCCTGCCTACAACTGTCATGAGACCGCTCCACCCCCTTGTCCAATCAGGAGCCAGTTGTTGAAACACTTGGTGTGAGGTGGCAAGAAGCTTAAAGAGTACCTATCACCTCCAGGGAAACCTCATGAAATAACAGGAGACTAAAATACAAACACTTCCTTAAATATGCTTCATTAGGGAAATCAAAGCATTTCACCTGTAATTTGTTTTTTTTTGTTTTTTTTTAAAAAAGCGCTGGCCCGTTAAGACAGCTCTGAAGTCGGGCCAAGTCAGCACCTGACAGCTTGATGGATGACAGTTAATCTAATCTCCTGCCTCTGAGCTGGAAGAGTCCACTGTGCAGGGGGGAGCCTGTAAATCTACATCAGCATCATGTGCACACTGATTTTCTCTGGGCTGCCATGTCTGTGCTGGATATAACACTAGCAGCAGCGTAATGTAGATGCCTATAAACCCTATCACACTATGTCCTCAGCGTGCTGTGCCTGTAGTACTGTATGTAGCAGCTATGTCCTCAGCTCCCCCTGCACAGGTGGTATAGCTCAACAGAAAGAGAATCCCTGCTACATACAGAGCTCTGCTAAGAAGGTAAAAGCACAATCTATCCCCCTGTATTAATGACATGAGCCCCCTGCATTGCTAATGACATGTATTGGAAAAAAGTCTTCTACTATTTCATCTACTATTATATTTTGTGTGTTTGTGTGGAGGTAATAGGTACTCTTTAAAGGGAACCTGTCACATAGAAGGCAGCACAAGCCAGTGTCAGACATGCTGTTCCCAGCGCTGTGCCCCTTATTCTGTAAGATGCAGCCGTTTCAGAGCATTTACCCCTCAAATCTTATTCATGAGCAGGTGTTAGCCCCGCCCACCAAAGGCTAGCCCCGCCCACTGACAGTTATTCACCATGTTTCTACCTATTCAAAGTAATAGGTTTATCAGTTGAGATGGGCGGGGCTAGCCTCCGATTGGCCGGGTTTGAAAAAAACTGACTCTTCTTGGTGAAAACTGCAGATTTGAGCATTAAATACACAAAAACTACAGCACCTTACAGAATAAGGGACACAGTACTGGAAACAGCACGTCTGTCACTAGCTTGTTCTGTCCTCAGCAAGGGGTGCATAAACTATGTGACAGGTTCTCTTTAACCCTTGCTGGCACAGGGGTTGACACCACTTTCCCAAAGATTCACAAGACATTGCATAGGTTACACGTAATTGACAATAACACATCCCTGACGCAACCCCACACTACCCTGTATTGGGGTATTGCATGTGTACTACTGTTCAGGACTTTGAAGAAGCTTTTCAACCTCAACATAGAAAATTATTCACAGCTTCCAGCTATTCTTTTTGGCTCTTCTAAGCAAGGACTTGCATTATCTGTAATGGTTAATTACCTGCTTCTTTTTATCTAATCCTATCATACAGAGGGTTTTTGCTAATTTTCTATAACATGTCTTCCAGTTTTAATATTTAACCTGTAATGAATATTGTATCGTAGGGGAGCATTTTACAGGGGTGTTCCATATACTGTACATTTCCTTTATTACATCTATACATAAACTGGACCAATCCATTAATGGAACAGGGATGTATCAGGTCACCGCTGTTTAAGACTGCAGGCCACAAATGATGGCAGCCTGTATTCTTGATATACTACAGTAGACTGTATGTGTCTCATAAAACAGCCCATGTCTTTATAATAGCCGGTCTACTGCCCATAAAGCAGTAGGAGTGGCAGTTTGCAAAACACACAGGGATAAATCGGTGCTGCAGCCACCTTATACTTAGGAATGGTGGGGGGGCCTAAAGGTTGGACTCCTAGTGGTTATAGAATGATGGCATAAAATAGGAATATGCCTTTAATTATTGTAAATAGCTTGGATCTTTAGCAATAATAATTATGTTTACAGTCTGCTTTAGGGGAGATTCACACCTGCATTGTGAAATCAGTTGTTCCTTTCCGTTTTGAGACACTAACAATGGAAAAGAACAGTCTCCCATTGATTTCAATGCATTTTTAAAGTCATCAGCTCAGTTCAGTAGTGCTAAATTTCACCAGTGTAAATGGTGGAGGCTGCTGCACTTTTTTTTTTTTTTTTTTTTTTTGACAGATACAAAAGGATTTCTGACGGACAGGAGCATTCCGTTTTTTTTCCCCTTTTTTCATAGAGTTCAATGTGAATGGATATAAAAAGATTGTCATCCATTTGAATCTGTTTTTCCGTCCATTTAAAGGATCCGTTTTTGATTTCTGAACCAAGCCCTTTTAACTGATAAGTCATGGTTCATATATGCGTTTGAGGTTTGGAACCTCCGTCACATGCTCCATTGGGAATGATGGAAAAAAAAAATAGCGTAGCGTTATTTTTCACTGTGAAAATGACAGACACCATGACAGAAACATTATAATTTCCGTATTTTTCAGACTATAAGACGCACTTTTTCTCTTCCAAATTTGGGGAAAAATGGGGGTGCGTCTTACAGTCCGAATGTACTATCTCAGGAGGCTGGAGAGGAGCCAGCGCTAACAGCAGGGATGCAGACTATTACTAAGAGAAAACTGCAGAACTTCAGGATTTCTAAAAAATATTGATAGTGATCCGAAAAATATAAAAAAAAAAAAAAAAAGTTTAACATAAAAACAGGAGTTAAACAATAAGATTTCTGATTACGCATTTCCTTTAAATAATTTTGTATAATTTTTCTGTTTAGTTTAACTGAAGCAAATTCAACTACCGTTGAACGACACAGTTTTCAATGAGTATTTCACATGTATTGCATGTGGATTTATGGACATTTTGTTTCCGAGAGATTTAGAATCAGAAACAAGTCCCATTGAACGCGTTTTACACCAGGTTTTTAGCTGTTCCTATTGAACTCAATAGTAAATGTTCCGTATGGAATGCAATGAATGAGTGAACATATTCTAGTTTTTTTTTACATTTAAAACTGACCACCGTAAATATGCAATGGGTGAACTACAACGCACATTTTCTATTGAGGTCACTGGTAACGGTTTACTTTCAGTCAGAATCCGCATGAAATTCGACTTGAAATATTCGTTGTATGGACAGAGCCTTAGGCCAGGTTCACGCAGCGTACAGTGGGCATGGAAAGTATTCAGACCTCTTTAAATTTTTCACTCTCTTTCATTGCAGACATTAAGTAAGATCCAAAAAGTTTATTTTTTTGTTCATTAATGTTCACTCTGCACCCCATCTTGAAAGAAAAAAACAAAAACAAAACCCAGAAATGTAGATATTTTTGCAAATTTATTAAACAAGAAAAACTAAAATATCACATGGTCATAAGTATTCAGACCCTTTTTCTGTGACAATCATACTTAACTCACATGCTATCCAATTCCTTCTGATCCTCCTTGAGATGGTTCTACACCTTCATTGGAGTCCAGCTGTGTTTAATTAAATGGATTGGACTTGATTAGGAAAGGCACACACCTGTCTATATAAGACCTCACAGTGCATGTCAGAGCACATGAGAATCATGAGAGCTAAGGAACTGCTCAGGCACCTCAGAGACAGAATTGTGGCAAGGCACAGATCTGGCCAAGGTTATAAAAGAATTTCTGCAGCACTCAAGGTTCCTAAGAGCACAGTGGCCTCCATAATCCTAAAATGGAAGAAGTTTGGGACAACCACAATTCTTCCTCGACCCGGCCGTCCAGCCAAACTAAGCAATCATGAGAGAACAGCCTTGGTGAGAGGCAAAGAAGAACCCCAAGATCACTGTGGCTGAGCTCCAGAGATGCAGTACGGAGATTGGAGAAAGTTCCACAAAGTCAACTATCACTGCAGCCTCCACCAGTCGGGGCGTTATGGCACAGTGTGCCAACGGAAGCCTCTCCACAGTGCAAGACACATGAAAGACAGTTTGCAAAAATATACATGAAAAACTCCCAGACTATGAGAAATAAGATTCTCTGGTCTGATGAGACGAAGATTGAACTTTTTGGTGTTCATTGTAAGCGGTATGCGAGGAGAAAACCAGGCCCTGCTCATCACCTGCCCAATACAATCCCAACAGTGAAAAAATGTTGCAGGCAGCATCATGCTATGGGGGTGTTTTTCAGCTGCAGGGACAGGACGACTGGTTTCAATTGAAGGAAAGATGAATGCGGCCAAGTACAGAGATATCTTGGATGAAAACCTCTTCCAGATGCTCTGGACCCCAGACTGGGCGAAAGGTTCTTCTTCCAACAAGACAATGACCCTAAGCACACAGCTAAAATAACAAAGCAGTGGCTTCAGAACAACTCTGTGACCATTTTTGACTGGCCCAGCCAGAGCCCTGACCTAAAGCCAATGGAGCATCTCTGGAGAGACTTGAAAATGGCTGTCCACCAACATTCACCATCCAACCTGAGGGAACTGGAAATGATCTGCAAGGAAGAATGGCAGAGGATCCCCAAATCCAAGTGTAAAAAACTTGTTGCATCATTCCCAAGAAGACTCATGGCTGTAATAGCTCAAAAGGGCTCTTCTTCTTAATAATGAGCAAAGGGTCTGAATACTTCAGTTTTTCGTGTTTAATAAATTTGCAAAAATATTTACATTTGTTTTTTTTCTTTCAAGATGGGTTGCAGAGTGTACATTAATGAGCAAAAAAAAAAAAGTAACTTTTTGGATCTTACCAGGTGGCTGCAATGAAAGAAAAAGTGAAAAATGTAAAGGGGTCTGAATACTTTCTGTACTCACTGTATATGGCATTTGTAATGGGAAAAAGGTGATGTACATGTACTACTTTATTTTTGTGTGTTTTTTTCTTTTTTCTTTTTTTACTTGTTCTCACAGGTGACTTGACTTCGGGATCTCTTGATCATTACTACAATATATAGCAGTACATGACGTCACAGGCTTCTGGGTTTACATGGCAGCATTTGTGCAGCGGAGTACTGATAGAGACAGAAGGGCCTCCTTCCCTGTCTTTCCCTTAGACGCACAGTCACAACTGAATGCAGCATCTAAGGGGTTAACCAGCAGCAACCGGAGTAAACTCCAGTCCCGGCCAATATTGTGTGGGCTCACAAGCATGGCTAAGTCCATTTCTTGGACCACTTTTCCACATTAGATGTACCAATAGGTCCAATGTCAGGAAGCGGATAAAGGGTTTGTCCACTTTAGAAGGTCTTTATTATATATAAAATAGAAAATCATATAAATTTTAACCCACAGGTAAGTTACCTGCTCCCAGATCCATGCTCGGACTGGCCCCCTGGGGGAAACGTTCCTTCAGTGACTGTTGATCCGTGACACATTGTACATCTCTTTATACCCCCCCCCTCCCACCCCCATTTACTTTATGACCATATCACCTAGAGAGATCACAGAAACGTTTTTGGAATGATAATATGAAAATGGGTGTTCCCATAAAGTTAAGTCCTCTGCACAGGTCTGCTGTCAGCTAACTCCGACTTTGCGCGAGAATGAGAAGGGCGGCGCTTCTGGCTGTCGTCCTCATTCACTTCTATGGAAGCTATTGAATATAGCCGAGTGAGTGAGCTGGACTCTATTCTGAACTCTTATAGAGCCTTTAATAATAATTGTTCCTCTTCAGTTAACTCATATATCTCACCTAACCCTGATATTAATGGACTGCCAGGAGGTCACAAGACTGATGCCATGTTTAGTCCATGGGAGCCATTATTGTGGGCTGTACCATTTTATTATTTCCAGATAGAAGCCTACTGCACTGGAATAGAGGTACAGGAGCAGAGTTTTTAATACATGTATAGGTGAAGATTGTATGATTTTCTATGATCTATATAAACAATATACAGTGGACAACCCCTTTAAGGAGTTCTAGATGAAGGGAAGAAAGCTTGAGTGGGCATATAGTTCTGGAACTTATATGCATACAGGTGGTACCTCGAGTGAGTCTACTAGTACAGCTGCTGAATAGAGTCACAAATATGGATTTGTTTTTTAAATTGTTTTTAACCAAATTATATGACACAAAATATGAGGAAGCAACGGTCAGATGGCAAGTTAAATTCAGATATATAAAATCTGTAATGTTATGATTTACAGAATAACATTAATAGTTAATAAGGACAGGGTTAAAATAATAAAAACCAAAAAACCTCTATATTGCAATGATAGGAGCCTTACCAACAAAATAAATGAATTAGAATAATTTATTGATGAAGAAAAGTAAGACATAGTGGGGATAACAGACATAGCTGGATGAGACCTATGACTTACAGGATTACAGTCTATTTAGAAGAGATCGTAAAAACTGGAAGGGGCAGGTGTATGTCTTTATGTAAAATACTGTCTGAAGCCAACAATAAGGGAAGATATAAATACAGGAAAAGAGCATATGGATGGGTAGATATATATGGGGGTAATAAGATTCTAGTAGGGGTCTGCTGTAGGTCACGAAATATAACAGAACACAGGGAAGATGTACTCCTCAGGCAAATAGATGAGGCAGCTAATAATAATGTTGATTTTATGGGCGATTAACTACCCAGATATAAATTTGGCAACTGAAACTTGTGACTCTCATAAAAGAAACAGGTTTTTGTCAATAACTAATGATAATTACCTTTCCCAACTGGTGCAGGAGCTGACTAGAGGAAAGGCCCTTCTAGACTTAATATTCACTAATAGACCTGACAGAGTAACAAAGGTTCAGGTTGGGGGGCACCTGGAAAATAGTGACCACAACATAATACATTTCTATTTATCCTTCCAGAGTATTTTGTCGAGGAGCCACAAAAACACCGAATTTCAGGAAGGCTAATTTAAATTTTCTTAGAGAGGCCCTAAATCGAATTGACTGGGACAAGGTGTTTAAAAATAAAAGAACAGATAATAAATGGTAGATCTTTAAAAATATCTTAAGTGCCCGCTGTGAGAGGTACATATCTTATATAAATAAAATTATTAGAAACCGGGTAAAAAATTAATGTGGATCAACAAAGATGGCATGGAGGCAAATAATAAAAAGAAACCGTTTAAGCTCCTTAAACAGGAGGGCAGTGAGGAGGCACTTAAAAGCTATAAAGAAAAAAAATAAAATATGTAAAATAATGATAAAAAACAGCAAAGCTGGAGACAAAGACAGATTGCCAAAAAGAGTAAAACCCAAAAATATTTTTTTAAACTATACAAAAATAGTAAAAAGATTAAAACGGAAAATGTTGGCCCTTTGAAAAGCAGTGAGGGAGATATTGTAGAGGGCAAAGAGGAGAAAGCAAAACTATTAAACAATCCCCACTGTATTTGCCAATGAAAATGGCCTTCCTGTTTATGGGCAGAGGTTATGAGGTAAACTCCACCTTAAATGTTTGTTTTCTAACCCAGGAAGAAGTGCAGCTCTGCCTTAAGAGGATTAGAAAAATCACCAGTTCCTGACGGGATACACCCCCGTGTCCTAAAAGAATAATGTAATAAGATATAAAGGCCCCTATTTTTAATATTTATGGCCTGGATAATAACTGGATATGTCCAAAAGGATTGGTGCATAGCAAATGTGGTACCAATATTCAAAAAGGGGTCAAAAAGTGATCCTGGAAACTATAAGCCAGTAAATTTAACCTCTGTTGTAGGTAAAATGTTTGAAGGTTTTCTAAGAGATGCTATCCTGGAGTATCTCACTGCAAATAAATCTCCGTTCAAGCATGGGTTTATGGAGGATCGGTCCTGTCAGACTAATCTCATCAGCTTCTATGGTTCTAGACTTGATTGGGGTGAGACACTGGATGTCATATATCTAGATTTTTCTAAAGCATTTGATACTTTGCCACATAAAAGGTTGGTAAGTGTTATGGTCTGGAGGTGGATCCGCTGGACCACCGCAGGCGATGGCGTAAGCCCACACCAGGGAGTGGAATCTAAGTGGGTCCCGGTATTCACCAGAGCCCGCCGCAAAGCGGGATGGACTTGCTGCGGCGGGAGTCCACCAGGTCACTACCACTGGCAGGGCTTGCCTGCGGTGGCGGCCAAGGGTAGGCGAGGTACAGAATCGGCAGTCAGGCTCGTAGTCGGGGACAGGCAAGAAGGTCAGGGCAGGCGGCTGAGGTTCGTGATCGATAAACGTAAGCAAAAGGGTTCGGTACACGGTAGGCGAGACAAGGCTTTCTGGAACGCTTTCCCAATAGGCATGTGCACTAAAGATCCGGCAAAGGCCACTGGGAAGAGGCTGGGCTAAAATAGGAGCAGTGCCCGGCAATGGCCAATTACCGGCGCACTGTCCCTTTAAATCTCAGACTGCCAGCGCGCGTGCTCCCTAAGGGGCGGCGCCGCGCACGCCGGGGGACCGAGACGGACGGGGCAGGAGCGAGGCCGGGTAAGTCACTGGGGACCCGGGCAGCGGGATGAGCGGACCCCGGACCCGAGGTGCGGGACGGGGCGCCGCCCAGAGTCGGGGCACGGATGCGCCTGCGACCCGGGACGAGGTTCGCAGGGGCATCCGTAACAGTAAGTAAAATGAGAATGCTTGGACTGAGGGAAAATGTTTGCAAGTGTGTAAGTGACTAATGTTGTGATTAATGGTACATACTCAGACTGGATCCCTGTTACTAGTGGGGTACTACAGGAGGTCAGTAATGGGCTCTATTCCCTTTAACCCCTTAAGCCGAACGCCTGAAAAGTAGTTAATGACAAGAAAATTTTTTTAGTTTTTGCCTCCTTGCGTTTCAACAGTTGTAACTTTATTTTTTCAATGACGCAGTTGTATGAGGCTTTGTTTTATTCGAGACAAGTTGTACTTTATGGGGGAATAGATTAAGTTCACTTATAAATAACTACAGTATTGTTTTTTTATTGTTTTTTAAAAACATTGTTTTTTTAATTTTTTTTTACACCATAACACATTTCACACTTAATAATTTGTTAGATTAATTCTACAGGTTATTACGGTCGTGTGGATACCAAATATGTGTAGTTTTTTTTGTGTGTGTAATTTATGCACATTTGTATTAAATATTTATTTTTATTTTATTATTTATTTTTTTATTCTTTTTTCTTACACTTATGTTTTTTTTTTTTTTTTACATTTTTTTTATTCCCCTGAAGGGAGAACTGTTTTACATTTTTTTTTTTTTTTTTTTGTACACTTGGTAATGTATTAGCAAATTCATATATGCCAATACATTATAATCTGTGTCAGTCTGACACAGGCAGTGATTAGGACACCACAAAGTGTGTCCTACTCACTGGCTTAGAACACAGACAGCTCTTGGGCCACTGTATGTCCCCAGAGCTGTCTGTGCAGCCGTTCCCCGGGCTCTGTTGGGTCACGGGGCGTTCTGATCACCCGACAGAGCAGGGGAAACCCTTTGATTGCGCTGTGGTAACGCACTGCCGCAATCAAAGGGTTAAAGCATCGGGTTGCGGAGGTTTCCTCCGCATCCCGATGCTCACAGGACATGCTCTGGGATTGGGGCTTTTTGGTACAGCCCCGATCGCAGCGCATTTGCAGCGCCGGCAAACTCCGATGTCTGCAGCGACGGCAAAAGACGGCGCACGGCCGTTAAGGAGTTAATACATTCATTAATGACTTTATGGAAGGATTGCACAGTAGAATATCAATCTTTGTAGATGATACTAATCTCTATAAAGTAATTAACACAATAGAGGATAATGTTTTATTACAAAGGGATCTGGATAAGTTGGAGACCTGGGCAGAGAAGTGGCAGATGATGTTTAACACTGATAAATGCAAGGTTATGCACATGGGAAGGAAAAAATCCATTCCATGATTACTTGTTAAATGGTAAAACATTTAACATGTCACAAAGTGACATGGAAAAGGACTTAAGAATTCTGGTGGACAGTAAACTTAACTGTAGCAGCCAGTGTCAGGCAGCAGCTGCCAAGGCAAATAGGATTACTGGGGTGTATTAAAAGGGGCATAGATGCACATGATGAGAATGTCATTCTACCAGTATCTCTTGCGAGATTCCCATTTTTTTGGAGATTATTCTACCAGTATGTCACTGGTCAGACCACATACGGAAAATTTTGTACAGTTTTGGGCACCAGTGCACAGGAAAGACATTGTAGAGCTTGAACAGGTTCACAGGCTAGCAACGAAAGTAATAAAAGGACTGGGTGGACTACAATACCCAGAAAGATTAGCAAGATTAAGGTTATTTAGATTAGAGAAAAGACAGCTTGGGGGAGACATAATAAATTTGTTTAACTAGATCTAAAATTAAAATAGAGATCTCTCCCAAGACCTATATACCCAGGACTGTATCTAGAACAAGGGGAGATCCTCTACGTCTTTAGGAAAGAAGGTTCCTACATAAACATAGAAATGGATTCTTTACTTTAAGGGCAGTGAGACTTGTGGAACTATCTGCCAGAGAACCTTGTAAAATCAATAAGTTCACGTCCCCACGGCACCGGTTTGCGGATGGTTTTGCAGACCGTCTGAAAAACGGCCGCAAACTAACACACCGGGCCGCTATGGAAAACCCAGAGTAATAGTTATAAGGTCACACACACCTAAGGGTTAATTGTGAAGCCGGGTGCAAAGATGGAAAAGACTCTAGGTCTTAATAACATCTCCTCTATTCTATCCACATGTATACACTTCCCTTTGTCCCCTGTTCTTCACCCTTTATCCTTTCTTCTCCCCTTTCTTTTCCCCCTTCTTTCTCTATAACATCCTTCTTTCAGTTATGACTACATGTACTGTTTATATCATGGTATCTTTCTACTCATTACAGATGTCCTTGATAAAGGCCATATAAGCCGAAACGTCGACTCCCTCTAGACATCTAGATTCTATAATTGCATTATGAAAATCTATGTGAAAGCATTTGTTGAGTATATGTTGTTATAATACCTATCCTATTTTTTCTGTGTTATGACCCTCACTACACATCTGTAAATAAATTGTTCACATTTAAGCAAGATAAAACGGTGTGCAGTGGATTTATCTTATAGATGCTATGGAAAACCCATGCAGCAGTCCCCACTACACGGGTTTTCCGCCCGGCGGTTTTTCAAACCGTCAGCGGTTTGTACATGTTCATTCTTCCGTCAAGTTTTCGGACAGAATATGAACATGCTCATCGCGGAGAAAAGCCATCCCTCGGCGGCCGTGGGGACGGCACTAAAACGGGACAAATACCGGTCAGATAAACCGATTGGTATTTGTCCTTGGCCGTGGGGATGAGCCCTAACAGAGTTGAAAAAGGGTCTGGATACATTTTGAGAGTGTAATAATATAACAAGTTGTAATGACTAGGGTTCTGGAGAAGGGTCGTTGATCCAGGGATTTATTCTGGTTGCCAGATGGAGTCGAGAAGGAATTTTTTTCCCTAAAATTAGGACAATTGGCTTCTACCTCATGGGGGTTTTTGCTTTCCTCTGGATCAACACTATAGCACAATAAGCTGGATGGACGTCTGTCTTTTCTCGGCCTCACAAACTATGTAACCAAGTATCCATGGAGAAATTTCTGGACTAGTGTGTCAATATAAACTTCCACAGTCAAGAGTTCAATTATGCAGGTACCCTCAGGGTATGTAATCCCATATTACTGCATTCCTCAGAATGGTTGAGATGCTGAGTATCACCCTGATATCTGGTAAGAGTGCAAAAAAAAAAAATGAAAGAGCATGTACTGAAACAAGGGATGAAGGGAAGGAGTACAAAGAATGGATAGAAATAGCAGCAAATGTCCCAGATCCTATCCAAACATTTAACATCACAGCTACCCTGTTTTCCCGAAACTAAGACACTGTCTTATATTAATTTTTGCTCCTAAAGACGAGCTAAGATTTATTTTTTAGGGGAGGTGTTATTTTTCCATGAACAAGAATTCACATTTATTGATGAACAAAAAATCAACATGTATTAATATACTGTAGAGATTTCATCATAAACATCAGCATAAGCAGCCCAACTCTGAATTACATAAAAAAAAAAAAAGCATTATGTCTTAATTTCGGGGGATGTCTTATTTTTGGGGAAACAGGGTACGTTTCCTGGAGAGCAAAAATACGTACTATGATAAAGAAAAGACAGCAGTACAATTTATAGTTATTTTTACGAGCGCAAGCTAAAGCGACGTTCTATTTTACATTTCTATTTCTGTTCTTGTTTTCTGTTCCGTCACAGGAACAGAAACACAAAAAATAGTCACGACCGTTCACAGTGAAGATAATAGGGTCCAGCAAGTTTTTCTATTGAAGTATTATTTCCTGGCATTGTTAATAGAATGGGACACTAAAAAAAGGGTATTTGGCGTTTTTACTCACCACCGAAGTCCATTTTAATAATCCAGGTATATATTTTCCAGGAGGGCTCTGCATATCCATATGGTGGGGTATATCCTGTATCTCTCACTCTAATCTACTTCTGAGATCCATCCCTTGGCTGGGTAGCTGCCCCAAAAAAGCGTCTCCAGCAAACTAATCCTGAATCCCCCTAACGCACCCTACTGAAATACTCCCAAACATGTTTTATCTATGTTGTACAGACTCATTAGTGGGAAAAAGATGGTAGCAACAGAATATAGGACTACAATACATACAACTTCTCAGCAGAAATCTCATTTGGGGATGGCATATGGCCAGACTCCTTCAGTACCACCTGAAGGAGTCTGGCCATATGCCATCCCCAAATGAGATTTCTGAAGTAGATTAGGGTGAGATACACTTTCTATACAGGCTATACTCCACCATATGGATATGAAGAGCCCCCCTGGAAAAGATATACCTGAATCACCAGATAAATAATTAGAGTGGACTTCTGTGGCAAGAAAAAACTACACAAGATTTTTGGTGCCTTACAATTTGAATTTTACCTATTATTTAAAGTTATGTTTTATTGGCAACTAGACATTTTTTGCTCTATGAATACGAATTTAAATCCCTGCCTATTCTGGGTTAAGGAGTCCAGTACACGGTGTTATTAGTGATTGACAGCCATCCCCATATGTGCACTCATACAAGGAAGGCTGTCAATCACTGATAATGCCACCTACTGGACTTAACGCAGAATAAGCAGTAAATTAGATGAATAAAATACAAGTTCTGCTAAATCTTTTTCCAGAAAGCTATATATCAATCTGCTCAGCTCTTTCTTATCTTATAACATGCCCCCAGCAGATCAGATAACATGCTCAATGTGACTGCTTCCTTTTAACAAATATTGTCCAAATCATCCTGGGACCAGCACCAATATTGAGAAAACAGGTCCCCTTATCCTTCTATCCTTATATGAACTTCAAGTGTACAGAAGGGAAAGATTTTTGTACATGCTCTCTCTTTTTTGAGTGCTCCGAATACAATGGAGAGTTTGTGTTTGGCCTTCTCAGAACCTACACTGAAATGAATGGAGAGAGCCACTTACAGAAGTTTTCATACACTATATAAAAAAAAGACACAGATGCATGTTTTTCTTACAGTCCGACATGAAATCAGAATGAACCTTACCAGTTTTAGATCAATTAGGATTATTTGGGGAGAGGGAGATCCTTCCACACGCTTCTCATAATAGTTGGTAGGAATTTTGGCCCATTCCTCCTGACAGAACTGGTGTAACTGAGCCATGTTTGTAGGTCTCCTTGCTCGCACCTGCCTCTTCAGTTCTATTTTCCAGATCAGGGCTTTGTGATGGCCTCTCCAAAAAACGTTGACTTGGTTATCCTTAATGCACTTTGTAACCAGTTTGGCAGTATGCTTCTGGTCATTGTCCATTTGAAAGACCCATTTCTGCCCAAGCTTTAACTTCCTGGCTGACGTCTTGAGATGTTGCCTCAGTATTGCCATATAATCTTCTTTCCATATGATGCCATCTATTTTGTGAAGTGCACCAGTCCCTTCTGCAGCAAGACAACCGGCAACATGATGCTGCCACCACTATGTTTCACAGTTGGGATGGTGTTCTTAGGCTTCCAAGCTTCTCCCTTTTTCCTCCAAACGTCACAATGGTCATTATGGCCAAACAGTTTGATTTTAGTTGCCTCAGACCACAGGACATGTCTCTAAAATTGTAGGTCTTGTTCCTGTGTGCATTTGCAAACATTAATCTGGCTTTTATACGTTTCTTTTGGAGCAATGGCTTCTTCCTGGCAGAGTGGCCTTTCAGCCCATGTTGATACAGTACTTGTTTCACTGTGGATAATGACACATTCTAACTAGCTTCCGCCAGCATCTTCACAGGGTCTCTTGCTTTTGTTCTTGGGTTGATCTACACATGTCGGACCAAAGCACATTCATCTCTGAGCCACATAACCCATCTCCTTACTGAGCCGTATGATGGCTGGACATTCCCATATTGTTTTTACTTGAGTATAATTGTTTATACAGATGAACGAGGCACCTTCAGGTTATCTGGAAATTGCACCCAAGGATGATCCAGACTTGTGCAAGTCCACAATTCTCTTCCTGACATCTCAGATGATTTCTTTAGACTTTTCCATGATGTTACACGCAGAAGCAGTGCATTTCTGGTGTGCTTTAAAATACATCCACAGGTGTGTCTAACACAGATGTTGCCAATAAATCAGAAGTTTCCAAAAGACATGACATCATATGGGCTGTCCCAAATTGTTTAAAGGTATAGTAATCCTAGTGTATGTAAACTTTTGACTTTACAGAAAGTAATAAAAAGGTCTTAAATTCTCGCTCTCTCATTCTGGCATTTGGCAAATATAAATAATTTCGGTAACACTAATTGACCTAAAATGGGTAAAGTTTATTCGGATTTCATGTGGTAGTGAGAAAAATATGCATATGTGTCTTTTTATATAATGTATTTAAACTTCTGGTTTCAACTGTATCCACAGCCACCTCCTTGTTCTGTGCAGCCGTGGCATAGACAAGGACAGGGCTGGGTAGGAGTGGAATAAAGGGCTAATCCCATTTCATGGATTAGCTTTAAATATGTCGGCAAAAGGAAAATAAAGAACATTGCCAAATACACTGCTATTCTAAACTTGGGGGAGACATAATACATTTGTTTAAATATATCTAGGGTCAATATAGAGATCTCTCCCAAGACCTATATAGCTGGGACTGTATCCAGAATAAGGGGGCATCCTCTATATCTTGGGAATGATGGTTTCTATATAACTATAGACATGGATTCTTTACTGTAACAGTATTTAGACACTGGAACTCTCTGCCAGAGAAACTTATGGTGAAATCACTAACAGAATTCAAAAAGGGTCTGGATACATTTTAGACTTGTAAACTTCAGAGTTATTGCATATATTCTTTCCTGCTTTTGTGCACAAGTGGCAGGGATGATGAGGCCACTGATGTGTGTGATCTGCAGGACACAGCTTGCTTACAGGACTTACTGACATTTTAACCCTTTAGAGCTTAGTAGTCCATAGTTGCCAACTTTCGAAAATGAAAAAGCAGGAGAATTTAGTGGGCGGCGCGCATGGACACGCCCATCTTGTTGGTATGCCACGCCCCTTCAAAAAGCCACACCCACTCCACCTAACTGCATAAACGGCTTTGGGAAAAAAGCCAGGTAGATGCCCTTATAGCCAGGTAGTAGCCCCCCATAACCAGGTAGTGCCCCTTACAGGCCGGTAGATGCCCCCTTGTAGCCAAGTAGATGCCCCCTCTGTAGCCAGGTAGAGCCAAATTTGTAGCCAGGTAGGTGCCCCCCATTGGTTTTTGCCAGGTAGGTGCCCCCATTGTTGCCAGGTAGGTGCCCCCCCTCTGTTCGCCCGGTAGGGGCCCCCTCTGTTAGCCAGGTAGGTGCCCCCCATCTGTTTGCCAGGTAGGGGCCCCCCATCTGTGTGCCAGGTAGGGCCCCCCATCTGTTTGCCAGGTAGTTGCCCTCTCTGTTTGCCAGGTAGGTGCCCCCCATCTGTTTGCCAGGTAGGTGCCCCCATCTGTTTGCCAGGTAGTGCCCCCTCTGTTTGCCAGGTAGTGCCCCCCCCTGTTTGCCAGGTAGTGCCCCTCTGTTTTTCCAGGTATTGCCCCCTTTTGTTTGCCAGGTAGTGCCCCCTTTTGTTTGCCAGGTAGGGCCCCCTTTTTAGCCAGGTAGTGCCCCCATTGTTTGCCAGGTAGTGCCCCAATCTGTTAGCCAGGTAGTGCTCCCCCCCCACCCTTTTGCCAGGTAGTGCCCCCATCTGTTAGCCAGGTAGTGCCCCCATCGTTGCCAGGTAGTGCCCCCATCTGTGTGCCAGGTAGTGCCCCCATCTGTTAGCCAGGTGTGCCCCCCATCTGTTAGCCCGGAGTGCCCCCTTGTTGAGGTAGTGCCCCCTCTGTTGCCGGTAGTGCCCCTCTGTTTCCAGGGAGGCCCCCCCCTTTGCCAGGGAGTTCCCTCTCTGTTAACCCGGTAAGCCCCTAAAGCTAATAAAAATTAAATAATAAAATCCAAATTACCTTTCCAGGCTTTCCGCAGCGTGGGGCCCTCCAGGGGCCGATCTCCTTCACGGCGCCGGGGGGAAAATGAGAGGGAGCGCGCGTACTCCCCTGGGAGCCGCGCGGGCATTTTCCCCCCCTTTCGCCGTTGACCTGAAAGTTTCGGCGCACACAAAACCCGGGGCCGGGGACAATTTCAGGGATAGGAGGGAGGGGGGGGGCGATCCCTCCTTTCCCCTTTCCCCCCCGCACAGTGAGACCCCGCGGGGGGGGTGAGCGGCCGTGCCGGGCCCGCCGGGACCCCCCCTGAAAAGGGGCGGTCCCCCGGCGCCAAAAAGTAGGGGGACCAGGTTTCTCTTGCGCCGCGGTTTAAATTTTAAAAGGGCCCAAATCCCCCGGGAGGGCGGGAGGGGACCCCCAAAAACGGGAACCCCCCCGGAAAAAACCCCGGGAGAGTTGGGATTATGTTTGTCTTTGTGCACTGCTGTTTTAAAACCTCCCATCAATTAAAAGTCCCCCCCAAAAAAAGCTTTAGCTGGTTAAAAGCAGAGTGGATATGCCAATCAATGGAGCAGACCCACCCACAGCCTGACCAGGAAGCTTCAGCCTGAAGGGTGGGTGTGGCCTGTGAAAAAAGCCTTTGGGGATTTAAAAACCCCCCCAAGGGAAAGGGAGAAATAGGAAAAAGCTTTTTGTTTTTTTTTTTAAAGTTAAAAAAAAAAAAAAAAGTAAGATTGCTCTGTATAATCTCATAAGAAGGCACAGTTAGAAGAAAAATTCAGTGAACCCTTTGAAATTACCTAGATTTCTGCATTGCTTGCTAATAAAATGGGTTCCAATTGGGTTATTAGCTTAGTTACATTTCTATGTCAATATTCGGAAATGTATAAACAATTAAGGAGATAACCTTAGTATTAAAGGAGTTTTCCCCATTACGAGCTTTCACCTGTCAGTGTTTTCCCCCGGTAAGGGTTTAACTGGGGGGGCGGGGCTTCTTTTGGGCTTCTGTTTTTGCCCCCCTCTCCCCCCTCCCCCTCAGCACAAAAGGCAGCTACGTAACTTTTATACAGGGGGGGAGGGGGGGGGGGTTTTCTGCCAGAGTTCACCCTGTGTGTGCCTGCCTAGGTCTGTTGCAGGGAGGGCTGAAACTATGGTTTTAAGAGGAATGTGGAAAGGGTGCTGATATGCAAAAAGGGGGCAGAGGGGGTCATGTTTTTTCCTATAAAACCCCTGCCCTTTGCTTACCCAAAACCCACATCTCCAGCAACAACAAAAGGGGGGAGTGTTTTTATCAAAGGGTGTGTCCCTTAATTTCTTTTGAGAACCCCCTTAAAGTTAAATTTACTGCCTTATTTGGGAAAAATTTTAGTATAGTAAAAGTTCCAAAGACATATCATGATTATAGTAAAAGACAGGGGACTGCTTGTCCATCTATCTGTGTTGAGAGCGGAGGAAGCAGGAACCACCCGGGTTTTAAACCCCGGGAGTAAGGACACAGACACCCGAGTCCCCCCCCTCCAGAAGCTTCTGTGGGGGGGAGGGGCTCTCTGCTCCGACCTTTTCCCCTTTAAAAGGGGAAGGGTTTATTTAGGACCGACAGCCCCTAAAATAAAGGGTCAACGGGTCGGCTTCTATAGGGGGCCTTTGAGAAGCTGATGTAGTAATACTAAAGGGCTTTGCTCAAAAACAGTAGAACATTTTTTAATGAAAAATATATTGCAAAGCTGCCTTGTTTTTAAAAATCTTTAAATTAAAAACCCAAAACCCTTGTAGCGAGCCAAACCCCCTTTTAATGTTTTTTTTTGTACAATCATTACCCCCTTTTAAAATTTACGGAAAGTAATTTAAGAATTTTTTTTTTAATACTTTTTTTTTTCAAAAAGGGCAGAAAAATAAAGAAAAATTTGTGAGTAAGTCCAAAAGATTTTACTTGTCAATTCTGTAATGAAAACCGGCACGTGTCCCCACAAATTTTAATGGCATTTCACCTGGAAAGGTGGATTTAAAGGGAATTTTTTTTTTTTGTGGTTTACAGGGCAAAAAATGAGTTCCCATCATTTCTATTTGGTTTTAAAAACTAGAAACAAATTTTTTGGGCGTTTTTTTGCCAAAGCATTTAGCAGGCCCATTGACATCAAATAGTAAATTTCCAATGGAAAAAACCCAACCCAAAAAATGAACAAAGTTTCTCTGCTTTTTGGGTACCAAAAAAAAACGACCCCCGAAAATAAAGGGGTTGTATTTTTAAGGTGTATCTATTATGTGGGGTGGGGGTAATTAACCCTTTTGGTTTTTGTCAAAAAAAAAAATTTTGGGGGGAATCTGGGGGTGACTTTGAAACGGCTTCATGTGTTTGGGCCCTATCCAAAATCTCCCTTTTTAAAGAGGTGTTTCAATACATTTTATTCATTTTTTCCCCCGTCCTTGGTATTCATTTTTTTGGGGTTTTTCCTTTTTAAACCCCCGGGCCGTTTACCGGGGTTTACTAAAGGGCCGTAGAAGCCCCCTCTGTACTATAAAAACCCTGCGTCAGCCCTTTTCCATGAGAGATTGAAAAAGGGGCCGTAGAAAACCCGAGGGGCTGATGGGCCCCCCTACAAGAGAGAGGGTCTTGGAATTTTGGTAGGACACTTAAAGGGGCAATAAGCAAAAGTGACTTGTTTTTGCCAAAATCTTTTAACCCTAAAAAAACCCTTGTTAGAACCCCCCCCTTTAAAACACAGTTTTTTCTGGGTGCGATTTTAAACCCTTTTACCACCTTTCCTGCTCTCTCTTACTAAAGGCCGTCAGTGGCCTGAAGTCCCCTGCAAATACGTAAAATGTAGAACTCATCGAGGGGCATATTTTATAGCGTTTTCCCCGCCGTGTATGAGCACCCGGAAAAGAAAAAAGGACATTTTGGGGGAAAGGGAGGGTGAATGGGGCCAGGCCCAAAAAGCGTACTTCTAAAACAGCGGTGTATAAGGCGTACACAGATGCTCGCTGTCGCCTGTGCCCCCCAGCCTAACAGCAAAAGACCACAGAATACTCTACAAGCTGCAAAAACCTTCTGTGTGTCCCGTTTGAAAATTAAATAAAAAACCCCTGAAGGACCCCGCTCAAAGACAAAATCGCAATTAGGGGGACAGTAAAAAAAACCCTTTTGAAATTGGATTGCATTCCTAAATCACTTAGTATATAGATATAGTTTTTTCGTGCATCTTTTTTTCAAACATCCTTCCCCTTCCACTGCAAACCCCAAAATTTTGATTTTCACAGCTCTTCAGTGAGGGGAGACTCCCCTCCTGGGAGGAGAGACAACCCTGCTAGAGAAGGACCCCCCCTGGATTTAAAATAAATCTAAAGAATTACGGAAGACACGAACAATTCAAAACGATAAAACCCCTTTTAAACCCTTTTTTACCCAACAAAAAAACAACTATGGACAGAAAAGAAAAAAAAAAAAACTTGGATACTAACATGAATTACACATAAAAAAAAATCTAGCTCCAATGCTGCTCTTTGTAACTAGTAAATGTGTACAGGGCCAAATAAAGGAAAAAAAAAATCCCTGAACAGGAACTGTATTCCAGAAAGGATACCCTGAAGGAAGCTGCTTATGTTTCAGAATGTTAGTGGAAAAAAGTTTTATGGAGGTGGGAGAAAATGGACCTTTAGAACAAAGGCAAAAATTTGAAAAGAAGAACAAAAAAACACCAAACACCTCATCCCAACAGTAAAGCATGGGGGAGGGACATCATATTTGGGAGGCCCACCTTTTCCTGGGGGGCCTGAAACATGAAAAATAAAAAAAAAAAAAAAAAAAAAAAGTGTAGAAAAAATTTTTTATATGAGAATTGGGGCAGCAGTTTAACCATGATATTGGAGTTAGCAACCCCAAAACAAGAAAAAAAAAAGAACAAAAAAAAAAAATTTTTTTTTAACCCAAGGACCCCGAGGGAAGGACCTCCTAAGGGGCACGAAAGCATGGTTGGGGCGTTCCTCCCAAGCAATGAGGGGTGGGGGCCCCAAAAAAACTGTGCAGGTTTGCCCATTTCAGGGTATCTACAGAGTAATAGTTTGTTCAACCTACAGGGGTCAAAATAAGGAGGAACAGCAAGGTATATAGAGCAAGCACAACACTACAGCTATCTGATGTGTTCAATGTGTTGTCCCTGGTGTGGAACACAGAGCTATAGGTGCTGGATCCAATCATTATGAACCCACATGAGAACTCTGTGTTGATAACATTTGAAATCGCAAATCTGATTGTGGCAATTGCTTTCGGAGACAACCCCGCCCTTTGATTGCTTTATGCCCATCTTCCCATTGGAAAAAAACTTCCCCTTTTGACCCAATTGGCAGCTTTCAAGATGGCAGCCGTCCTAGACATAGCCTAAAAATAATGGCCTCCTCCCCCTCTACTTTTTGGGTTATTCACTTATGTAATTTTCCTTTTCATTTCTGAAACTAAAGGGTTCCCTGGGACTTTTGAATTGCTCTGTATTATACAACATAGGTTGTTAAGGCTGTTAAAGGAGTTGTCTCATTACGAGCTTTCAGCCTGTCAGTGTCCCTGGTAAGTTGAACTGAGGGGCGTGCTTTTTGGGTCTTCTGTTCTGCTCCCTCTCCCCCCTCCCATCAGCACACGGGCAGCCTACGTAACTTCTATACAGGGGGGGGGGGGGGGGGGGGAGGGGGGTTTGCTCTCAGAGTTCACCCTGTGGTGTTGCCTAGGTCTGTTGCAGGAGAGGGCTGATCTATGAGTGTAGAGAGGAAGTGTGAAGTGGTGTGCTAATAACAGAGCAGAGAGGTTGCAAGTGTTCTATATCCCCTGCTTAGCTTACAAGTCTCCACATCTCCAGCAACAACAAGGGGAAGTGTTACTATACTCAGGATGTCTCACTAATACTGGAGAACATAAAGTATTCCACATGCCAGGTCTGTATAGTATTAGTATAGTCACAGTTCCAAAGACATATCAGATTATAGTAACAGACAGGGTCACTGCTGTCACATCTATCTGTGTAGAGAGCAGGAGGAAGCAGGCACACCGGGTTAATCCAGGAAGCAGGGACAAAACGCCAGAGTCCTCCCCTCCCCCCCTCCCCTCCTCCCCCTCCTACAGAAGCATTCTGTGCAGGAGGGGCTCTCTGCTCCGACCTGTCTTCAAAGGTGATGAGTCATTAAAGACCCTGACAGCCAGTAAGATAAGGATCAACAGGTCAGCTGCTATAGACAATGGAGGAGCGGATGTAGTAGGACTAACAGGGCTAGCTCAAAATCATGGGGACATTTGTAATGAACATATATTGCAAAGCTGCTTGTTTTTTAAAGATCTTTAAATTAAAACCCAATCATTGTAGCGAGACAACCCCTTTAAGGAAACAGATTTATTAACACTAATCCACAGACACCAGTGTTTGCGCCTTTTAAATTGCTGGTTTTGAAATTTAATGAAAAGTAACCTATTACAAGCTACTACATTAGATCTACACTCATGTCTGTAAAAGAGTTTCCAAACTGTTGGCCGCGGTAGGATCCGGGCAGGAATAGATGGCAAAAGGAGAAAGAACGAAGTGAGGAAGGAGAACCATTAAAAGGGTGAGCGATATCATCTTGTTTATAATTTTGTTTATGAACACTAATACTTAGATAGTATACTGTATTAGACTAGATAAATCTGGCACATGTTGATAAATCTGGCGCATGTTTAGACTGTCTAGTCTAAATTTACACTATTAGGTGGCTTAGTTTGGCGACTGGCATTTATACACTAAACTACGCCCCTTTACATTAAGCCACACCCCTTTACAAACATACACCCTTTTTATTGGGTACAAAAACGGTCTAAAATACATAATGTGGCGTAAAGTATGTATGGCAGTATTTTTTCTGCAAATTACATCAGAATTCTGGGATAATTGCCATAGTAAAATGGCCTCAGTGTGTGCTCTAACAGCAGGTTTTCTAAGCAGACCTTGGGTCCATTCCAGGTTTCCAGGGCTGACGATAGAGCGCTTCCTCACTTTCATTGGGTCACTGGGAAATCTGGTGACCTATTAAATGGGTCAATCCCCTTTGATCACACCACGGCCTTGCTTCACGCAAATCAAAAGGTTACACAGTTGGCCATGGACAGAAGCTGCCCTAAGGGCATGTCCCCATGGCAGGGGTTTGCGACCGGTTTGTCAGACGCTTTGCAAATGAGCACAATGGGCTTCTATGGAAAACCCGTGCAGCAGTCCCCCCCTTTCATGGGTTTTCCCCCCGCCGGGTTTTTCAAACCGCCGGCCGCCCGAAAAACATTGTGATTGTTCATTCTTCCATCCGGTTTTCGGACAGAATATGTGCATGTGAATGGGGAGGGCTTTTCTCCGCTCATTGCGGAGAAAAGCCGTCCGCTCCTTACCCTCCCCCCCGCGGCCGTGTGCACTGCACACAAACTGACCGGTATTTGTCCATTGCCGTGTAAACGGGCAGACTGCAGTTACTAGTCTCAGTTCCAATGTTAGGTCAGAGAGCCACAACCCTACCTGACTTTACGGTCATCAAAAGGTGTCTGAGCAGTTGTTAAGGAGTTAAAATGTCTGCTCTTATGTAAATCGACCACCCTACTGCTCATTGAACAAGTGGGAACATGGTGCTGCATCCTAGGACCTTTACTTTTAAGGGGCCGTTTACACGGCAAGTGACAAATACCGGTCGGTTATGCGACCGGTATTTGTCCTGTTTTGGGCCCGTCCCCACGGCCACGTGTGTGTGTGGGGGGGGGGGGGCTTTTCTCCACGATGAGCGGAGAAAAAGCCCTTCCCTTTACATTGAGATGCACATATTCCTTCCGGAAAACCGGACGGAAGAATGTGCATACACAATGTTTTGTGGGCGGACCGCGGGCAGCAAAACCGCCGGGCGGAAAACCCATGCAGTGAGGTCTGCTGCACGGGTTTTCCATAGCGCCCTCTTCTGCTAGTTTTCGGCCGGTTTTTCAGGCGGCCTGCAAAACCGCAAACCGTCTGAAAAAACAGACGAAAACCCGGGCAGTGGGGACATGCCCTAAGTGTATTATGGACAGGGCCGCCGATAGGGGGGTACAGCCGGTACTCCCGTACCGGGCCCGGCCGCAAGGGGGGGCCCGCCGCCGTCGGCAGGTACCGCCCTTGCATCATTATAATGGTAGAGAAAAGAGGCCGCAGGCCTGTTCTCCCTCCCCTTTGATGTACCCCCCGACTGCCCCCCGGCCTGCGGGCGAGGACTGGGGGGGCCCCGGCGCTGTGGGCGAGGGACTGGAGGGGCCCGGCGCTGCGAGTCACGCTGCGCGCCATACTGTCCCTTTAACTGTCTATGACTTACTAGTTCTTCAGAGCGCAGCAGCTCCTGACTGAGCAGCCGGGCGGCCCCTCCTCCTTCCTCTGGCCGGGGGCGGGCCTCACTGATTCAAATGACCGGCGCTTCTGCCACGGCCAGGGAAGGAGGAGGGGCCGCCCGGCTGCTCAGTCAGGAGCTGCTGCGCTCTGAAGAACTAGCAAGTCATAGACAGTTAAAGGGACAGTATGGCACGCAGCGTGACTCGCAGCGCCGGGCCCCTCCATTCTTCTCCGCAGCGCCGGGCCCCTCCAGTTCCTTCCAGCAGCCCCGGGGGGCCCCTCCATTCTCCCCCCGCAGCGCCGGGCCCCTCCATTTTCTCCCCCGCAGCGCCGGGGCCCCCTCCCCAGTCCTGTGGGGGTCCCCATAAGGCCCCTGTAGGTTGTGGGGGCCCCATTCAAGGCCCTTAAATATTGTGGGGCCCCCATAAGGCCCATATATGTTGTGGGGGCCCCATTCAAGCCCCAAATATTGTTGGGGGCCCCATTCAAGGCCCCTAAATATTGTGGGGGGCCCCAAATTCAAGGCCCCTAAATGTTGTGGGACCCCCATAAGGGCCCTAAATGTTGGGGGCCCCCCAAAAGGCCCCAAAATGTTGTGGGGCCCCCCATAAGGCCCCTAAATGTTGTGGGGCCCCCCATAAGGGGCCCCTAAATGTTTGTGGGGCCCCCCATAAGGCCCCTAAAGGGTTGTGGGGCCCCCCATAAGGCCCCTAAATGTTGTGGGGCCCCCCATAAGAGGCCCCTAAATGTTGTGGGGGCCCCCCATAAGGCCCCTAAATGTTGTGGGGCCCCCCCATAAGGCCCCTAAATGTTGTGGGCCCCCATAAGTCCCCTAAATGTTGTGGGGCCCCCATAAGGCCCCTAAATGTTGTGGGGCCCCCATAAGGCCCCTAAATGTTGTGGGGCCCATATATGTGGGGCCCCCATAAGGCCCCTTAATGTTGGGGGGCCCCCCCATAAGGCCCCAAAAATGTTGTGGGGCCCCCCATAAGGCCCCTAAATTGTGGGGCCCCCATAAGGCCCCTAAATGTTGTGGGGCCCCCCTAAGGCCCCTAAATGTTGTGGGGCCCCCATAAGGCCCCTAAATGTTGTGGGGCCCCCCATAAGGCCCCTAAATGTTGTGGGGCCCCCCAGAAGGCCCCTAAATGTTGTGGGGCCCCCCATAAGGCCCCTAAATGTTGTGGGGCCCCCCATAAGTCCCCAAAAATGTTATGGGGGGCCCACAACATTTAGGGGCCTTATGGAGGGCCCCACAACATTTAGGGGTTTTTATGGGGGCCCCACAAGGCCCTTAATGTTGTAGGCCCCCCATAAGGCCCCACAGGACTGGGGGAGGGGCCCGGCACTACAAAAGGGGATTGGAGGGGCCCGGTGCTACTGAGGAGGAGTGGAGGGGCCTGGCGCTGCTGAGGAGGCCTTGAATGGGGCCCTAAATGTTGTGGGGGCCCCATTTAAGGCCCCTAAATGTTGCAAGGCCCCATAAGTCCCACAGGATGGGGGGGGGCCGGCGCTGCTGGGAGGAGTGGAGTGGCCCGGCGCTGCTGAGGAGGAGTGGAGGGACCTGGCGCTGCTGAGGAGGAGTGGAGGGGCCCGGCGCTGCTGGGGGGGAGTGGAGGGGCCAGGCGCTGCTGAGGAGGGAGTAAAGGGGGCCCCGGGCCCGCTGCTGAGGAGGAGTAAAGGGGGCCCCGGCGCTGCTGAGGAGGAGTGAAGGGGCCCGGCGCTGCTGAGGAGGAGTAAAGGGGGCCCGGCGCTGCTGAGGAGGAGTGAAGGGGCCCGGCGCTGCTGAGGAGGAGTGAAGGGGCCCGGCGCTGCTGAGGAGGAGGTGAGGGTCCCGGCGCTGCTGAGGAGGAGTGAAGGGGCCCGGCGCTGCTGAGGAGGAGTGAAGGGGCCCGGCGCTGCTGAGGAGGAGTGGAGGGGCCCGGCGCTGCTGAGGAGGAGTGGAGGGGCCCGGCGCTGCTGAGGAGGGTGGAGGTCCCGGCGCTGCTGAGAGGAGTGGGGGGGGCCCCGGCGCTGCTGAGGGAGGAGTGGAGGGGCCCGGCGCTGCTGAGGAGGAGTGGAGGGGCCCGGCGCTGCTGAGGAGGAGTGGAGGGATCCGGCGCTGCTGAGGAGGAGTTGAGGGACCCGGCGCTGCTGAGGAGGAGTGAAGGGGCCCGGCGCTGCTGAAGAGGAGTGGGGGGGCCCCGGGTTTTCCCCTTACTTATGCGGACCTTCTACCTGGCTACCTACGATGGGGACCCACTATCTACTCACCTATGGAGGTCCCTATAGAACGAACTTCCAGGGCACTAAAGGGGTAATTAATTACTATTTGGGGAACAAAGGATGGGGAGTTTGTTCATAGGGAGATGTTTTACAGGTGAAGTTGTCAGTCTCAGGTATTTGTGTTGTGAATTCTGCAGGGACGAGTGGTGTTCCAGGAAAAGTCCTCATTTGGTGTCCAGGACCGGATGGAGAAGAAAAGGAAAGTGAGCGACTTATCAGACGACATCACCTGTGAGTGACTAAATGTAACTGTACTTTGTGCACCTGTATCTACCACATGTTTGAAAACTGTCTAGGTGAAAGACTTTCGTTGTTCTCCATAGCAACCAATCACAGTGCCCTTTATGTTGCTCTGAAAAAAATCTAAGGGGAACTCTGATTGGTTGCTATGAGCAACAAAGAAAAGTTTATACCTAGATAGTTTTCAGTACATGTCCCACTATATGGTCATTGAATGGTGGTTTAATATTGGTGTTATTCTGATGGATTATATTCATTAACAGTATTCTGCATCTTTGGAGTTATGTGGTAAATGATGTGGTGGTATTATTGGTCTTTGAATATTGTGGTTTTTATTGGTTTAAAATTGGCTTAGTATTTCTGGTTTGGTCGTAACATCATTTGGATATTAGATCACTATACGTAGTGATATGTTGGCAGTATTATTTGGTCTTTGTATGTTGTTTGGTTGTATTGGACTGGGTATACTGGTTTGGTCAGTAACAGTGGTGACACACGTTGAACATGCAGTGTTTTTTGCTGGCCCTTGTATATGTACTCATTACTGCAATATAAATAAACTGTAAGTTGTTGTTTCTTGAGTTGGTTGGCAGTGGTTGCTGGGTGTGGTTGTTAGGGGCGGAGCGATAGGGTTGAAAGGAGGCGTGGTTGAAAGGAGGCGGGGTTGAATGGGGCGGGGTTGCAGGGGCCCCAGGTGCTTTAGCTGTAGGGGGCCCCGAAATGTCTGACGGCAGCCCTGACTATGGATGTAAATGAGGCCACAGCATGTTGTGAACTGAATAGTGTCCTCATGTGTTATTTAGGTTTGTTTTCTTTTCCAATAAAGTTGTTTTTTTACTTTTGTAAGAGATGTAGTGTGCGCGGTTCCTTTTTGGTTTTGTAAAACAACAAATCTATGATGTATTCACATGCTGTAGATACTTTACAATTTCAGTGACTGACCCTTGCAGAAATCCATGTGCTTACCACCAAAACAACCCCATTCAGATGGAGCGGATTACAGTAGCAGAACTTTTTGCACAAATCATTTGATTTCCACTTAGATAACCCAGTATTAGTGTTTCTGGAGGCCAATATTCTATAGTCTTGTTTTCTAACTACAATATTTCAAAGTTACTGTAATTATTTTCTTGTCAGTTTCAAGATTTAAAAAATTCCTGAAATCCAGTAGTATTCACACTCATCACGGAGCTTCACAGAGGCCGACACGACCTGTTCTGTAGAGATCACTCCCCAGCAGACGTCTTACTATCATCACAGGCAGGATTACCTTGAAAGGCTACACCTCTGTTATAAAGCTGGAGGCAGTTAACACAGGATCCACCACTAACAATAGGCGATGGTCATGGTTCACCTTCTCCCCCTCCCTGCACAGATCACAAAGCAAGTGCACAAAACTTATGTCCAGACATCAGCTCTTCATTTGTATTTGGCTGCTGTAAAACAAATCCCAAAAATGTTTCCCCTCTCAGACATTTCTGGTATATTTATAGCACATATCCAGAAGGGTCATCCAAAGCCAACTTATCCATTGGAAAAACTAGACAGGTGCCCCAGGAGAGACCCCACAAGCACAGGAGACCTAGGATATCAGGGCACATGCTCTTGATCCCCACTTGGCGCTGCTTATTCAACTGTTTGTATGTTGTCAGGATGTGCAAAACCATGGAGAAGCAGGTGGCCATCACCTACCGACAAATTAGCTGCTTTAGTCATGCAGCCTACAATACATTGTGTGTTAATCTTAATATAGTTCTAATCTATGGAATAAGACTGTTCGTGGAGGGGGCCGGGGCGATAATTGATGTTGCGTTATTTTTGTGAGGGGTTAGAGTAGATTGTTGTGATGTCATGAGCTTGGGTAGGGCCCAGTACGTTGTTTTGCCCCAGGGACAATAATGATGTTAAGATAGCCCTGGTGAGACAAGCATCTTTCTTAACCTGTTGTCATCCCAGAGGTGGGACCTTCACCAATCAGACTTATTACATATTCTATGGGCATATGACAACATCTGAGGTGCAAAAATCACTCTAAACAGCGTAGAACAGATATTTTCTGGTGACAAGTGGCTTAGTGTGTAGTGTCAAGCAGACCCGTTATTAGTCAGTGACAACAGTTTGGCCTGGGGCCTATCCATCAGAGGTGAATTGATGATCTGAAGGCCTTCGTGGGCTTGTTCATAGGGAGTATTGGTAGGCTGGAGGCCAGAGGGAACTTGTCCATTGAATAAGTGTTGGTGGAGTGGATGCCTAAGAAAAGTGTGATGACAGGCATGGGAAGACGCTGCATAATTGGTCACTTAGTGTGCTATTGGGGGACCTAAACAGCAAGAATAGTCACATAGACATCACTAATCAAGGTCTGAAGTTTGGTTCACTGTCTGCTCTCGGTCACAATCTAGAGAGTGGTGGGCTGAGATACAATAGCAGTAGAGAAGGATAGCTTGCAGAACTCTGGGCAAGCGGTTACCAAAGCAGCATGGGCTGACGAACTGTCAACATAGGAGTCTGCTGGGATGAAGGACAATAGGCCAGAAGGTAGCCATGGCAAGTCTGGTGGTGCTGAACGGACCCATATCTACTGTGTGGGTAAACAGACTGGTGTGCAGTTTACTGTAGAAAGAGATTTGCCCCGCAGCCTGTACACTGTATTTTTGGCTCATTTCTGAGGTACAGTGGACTTTATTTCATGTGTAAGAATGGCAAGTGAAGAAGAGCTCTTAAAGCGGTTGTCCGGTTATTTTTCTTTAAAATATATTTTTATGCCACTAGTACAGGATACAAACAAAAATCACTCTCCCCCATAAATCTCTCCACAGCGCTGCACCCCTCTACCTCTCCTCCCTCATCTCCGTCTACCACCCTACCCGGTCTCTCCGCTCTGTTGATGATCTTAGACTACATGCCCTAATCATCCGAACCTCCCATGCCCGCCTCCAGGATTTTTTCACGTGCAGCACCAGTTCTCTGGAACATGCTACCGCGGGCGATCAGGCACACTCGGAACCCTCATAGTTTTAAGAGGGCCCTGAGAATACATCTTCTCAGTCTGGCTTACCAGAATCCCTAATGGCTAACCCCTCACTCTCTAGAACATACATTTCTGTCACTTCCTACAATTCGGCACTTATCTGTATATCGATGTACTGTCAGGGTGGCTGGTTCATCCAATTTCTACATAAATCACCCAATATTTATGTCACATGGCTGGAACATTGTAAACTGAGCATTTCTAACCCTTTGTCTCACTCACATCCTAATAGATTGTAATCTCTTGCGAGCAGGATCCTCACACCTTGTGTCTCATGTGTAAGTAGCTTTTCATTGTGAAATGTATATCTTTTTGTCTGTACCTACACCCTACAAATTGTAAAGTGCTGCGGAATATGTTGGTGCTATATAAATAAAGGTTGTTATATTTTCATTACCCTTTTAAATTTAAAAAAAATAAAAAATAAAATTATATTCACCTATGTCGGTTTTCTGTTTTTGTTTTTTCGAATGGAGACATGACCATTGCAGCTCCCTTGCCACAGTGCCGTCAGGTGGTTTCACAGGACTGCTGCATCCAAATCAGGGGACGTCCCCGTTCAGACGAAGCAAGGAGGAAAAAAAGTGGACTGACGAGAGCGAGGACGGCGCAGCACTGGATCCAAGGTGAGATGCGATAATAGCTTTTTTATTTTACTTTAAAAGGGAACTAGTGGCAATAAAAAAAAAAAAAAAAAAAAAAAAAAAAAAAACTGGACAAATCTTTTAAAGAATATGGCTGGGAATGGCAGCAACTATGTGAACACCATAAAGACAAAACATACAGGGGCATAGACAAAATCTTTAATAGACCAGACCTAGTCAATGTGTGTTGTGTTGTATGCTGGTATATATTTTTTATCTGTGGGATACAATAGCATGGATTACTACACTTCTGTCCCACAAATAAAAACTATCCCAGCTTTTAAAAAAAGTTAAAACCCCTTTCCCAAAAAGATGAGTTTGGTTTATTAAAAGTCTTTGATTTGGGGTCATTAGAATACTGAAGCTAACATACAGTTGAAACCAGAAGTTTAAAACCTATAAAAAAAAGACATGTGCGGGGCAGGGTGGATTTGATTTAAATCAACTGATTTAAACCGATTTAAATCATAGTCATTAAGGCTTGATTTAAATCAGTGATTTAAATAAAAGTTTTCTACCTAAACTAGTTCTTGCTATTTTAAATGCAAGTAGATGAAGATTTTTTCGAACCCCTTTTTTTATATATTTTTTTTTCCCCCCAGTTTAAGGGGTTTAATCATTCAATTTGGACACCACGTTTGTTGTATTAGGAAGGAAAAAAAATCCTGACCTTAATAAAATTTTAAAAATAGATTTATTCAACTGAAAAATAACATTACGCAAAATTTTTTGCTTAAAAAACATAATGTTTTTAAAACAAATTTGGCTAAAAAAAATATATTATATTTAAAGAAATTTGACTGTCAGCCCACCCGACACATGAAAAAAACTTAAATACTACGTCCCTGGGTCCTCTGTGCTCATTTCGTCTCTTCATCTCTCTTCTTCTTTGTTCTATTCAAAATTGGAAAGAAAAACAAGTTTTCCCTGCTTTTTTGGGGCCCAACCGATTTCTAAATTTAGAAGAATGAGCCCAAACGAAAGAAATTTTCTTTCAACGCCTGAGAAAAAGCTACTGCTGTTAAAAGTGAAATCTTACTTGAACAGTCTCTAAATAAAACGTTTGTGATTCCACCAGTTTATGGTGTGACCTTTCCCTTAAAAAATATCTTCAGCAAACATTTTCTTTTTGGTTCCCCCTAGCTCTGAAGTTTTTATAGTTGGATTAAAGATGGTGATTGTGGTACCTGTCATAGCTAACCCCTCTTTCAGACTTGGTTTTGACTGATATTGGATATTGAAAATATTTGCCAAAAAATGAGCTGGAGTCAGTGCTTGTCCCTTTCGTTTGTTTACGGCTTGTAATTTAATTCTGTCCAGTGTAGTTTTTTTTTAAAGTGTTCACCCCATTTCCCTTCCCAAATTTCAACGATCCGCAAAAAAACAGTATTTTTCTGTATTTTTTTTTTAAAAGCTTGAGATGGGTTTCGGGAAGTCAGATAGTTCAAATTCTTTAAGCCCAATGTTGGGATTTTGGAGTGACGTGCATCTATTTTACCTCGATTTTCTTCACAAAGTGTCTTCAGAATAGGCGTTTTTGATATACTGCCTCAAAACGTCCACCACGATTTCCCATCAACATCTTGGGGGACGTTAGCTTGGTTCCCCCCACCCTTTTTTCAGAGCTGCTGCGAAAAAGGATTATTAGGAAGTATTTAGCAATTCAACAACATTACCCCTTTATTTCTAAAACACTTAAGTCTTTGGTGAGGGGGCCAAATGAGCACTGCCCCCATATGTTTTAGCAGCTTTGTATTCCCTCCCTCTTTTTCTAAATCTCTTCTATCTTGGATACGTTTGCAGCATTGTCAGTGACCAAATGCGTACTAGACATTTAAATTTTTTGTTCAATGTGTTAGCTTTTACTCCCATTCTTGTAAGTTTCTGTGTGTGTGCTTTTCCCGACGTATCGTTGTTTGTGAAAGGAAGACTTTACTTTTCGTTATAAAAGCACATCAAAGGATATTGTGGACATTACCCACCCATAATACTTTGGGTTAACAATTTTACCCTCCAGAGCTTTTTGCACATTCTCCTTTTCTTTTTCATACACTTGATCCGCAGTTTCCTGCAACTCAGTTGCTGGGTTGGACTGTATCCTGGCTCAGTGATAAAACCATTTTAAATTGAAATGGGGGTTCAGCAGAAGAAAGAAGAGTTGTTGCAAAAATAAATGGGAAATTTTTTCATCAATCAACTCTTTTTCTAATCTGCTGTTCTTATCAAAAAACCTATCTTGGTGGTTTCCAGGGGAAAAAATTTTTTTTCTTCCTTTTGGGTGATGGTGATATGTGGTGTGGGTCCCGTCTGATGATGCTGCTGCTAATGAAGCACTATCCTGGATGGAAAACTCTGAAATGTGAACGGATGTGGTTTCTTGGGGGTGGATAGTTTCCCGAATCATGAATTCCCCTAAAAAAAAAGTCAATGCTGTTATTTTTTTGTTTATACAAATTTTTTGCTTATTGTAAAACAAACATCATGCCCCTGCCCCAAAAGGTAACATGCAGTAATAAAGAAATTAATTTTTTCACCATGACAGTTTGTCTTTAGAAAAAGGTTCAATTAAAAAAAGTTTACAACCCGAAGATCCTCCTGTTCAGAAGTGTTTTTTGGTTTATTCATCACCGCACTTTCATGATGTTGCTCATTCGCGCCACCAGGCCCCCTTTCTTCTCTTTTTTTTTTGCATCGTTTGCTTTTGCCCCCGGGGATGCTGCCTTTGATGGGAAGGAGCCTTCATTAAAAAATTCCCAAACTGGGGGCTCTTTTACGGCCTGTTTCCAAAAATTATAAGGAAAGAAAGTAAAAAAAAATAAACCCCCCCCCCCCCCCCCACCAAAAAAATTTAAAAAAAAAAAATTTTACTTTTTCCCTTTTATTTTTGCAGTATTGGGCTTAAAGTTTCACTTTACTTTTTTTTTTTTCTGCTTCCTTCCTCCCCCTCACCTTAGATTCACATTCTTCTTGTGTTGTGCGATTATTCCACTCCAAACAATCAGAAACTTTCTAACTTTTGGACTTTTGGACGAAGGGGGTTTATTCTGTATTCATAGGTTTGTAGAACAATAGGATTAAGGTATTTTTCTCAACTTGTTCTGGTAAATTTTTTCTGTGAAAAAGAGGCTGGGACCTTGGGAGGTCAAATTTCAGTTTTGAGAAATGCGTAAGTAAAGCGGCGTCTGTGTAATATAGGAGAGAAACTGCCCCCCAATCCCACGAAAACCCTTTAAGAGCAAGGCTGTGAATGTTTAAAAACACGCCTTTATTTATGAGTTAAAAAATAGCTTTATTATGAGGAAAAACTTTGGATGGGAAAATATTTTCCTCAAAAGCAGTTTATTGAAAAAAAAACTGATTTAAATAAAAAAAATTTAGTTATTTTTTTTTTTTTTTTTTTTTTTAAAAACATTTTATTTTATCCACCCGTGTGCGGTTTTTTCCTTCCCTCATGAAATAGAAAAAACCTTACCCGTTTTAGGTCAATTTGGAACCAAATTATTTATATTTGCCAAATGCGAAAAATGAAAAGAATTTTTGGGATTTTTATTCTTTCTGCAAAGTCAAAGGTTTAAAACACTAGGTTATATGCCTCTAAAAAAATTTGGTAAGGCCCATATGAGATGTCCGTCTTTAGAAGCTTCTGATCAATGAAATTGAGTTAAGACACACCCTTTGGATGTTTTTTTTTTTTAATGCACACAGAAATTTCACTGCTTCCGTGTTTTAACATTTGGGAAAGTCTAAAGAAAAATCCCAAAATATCGGAAAAAAATAGGCTGACAAAATCTGGTCATCCCTTTGGGGGCCCAAATTTTAGTACCTGAAGGCGCCTTGTTCATCTGCAAAATTTACACAATCCAAACAAGATGGTAATGTCCAGCCCTGTCAATGCCCCCAGGAAAAGGCATGGGGTTTTGTGTCTCAGAGTTGAACGGTTTTGGTCCCCTGTGATATCAACCCAAGAACAAAAAACAAAAAAACCTTTTGAAATGCTGGTGGAAGCTGGTAAGATTGGTATTATCCAAGTGAAAAAGTTGTATAAAAATAGGCTGAAAAAGGTACTTGCCAGGAAGAAGTCATTACCCAAAAAAAAAACATAAAAAAAGCCGATAATGTTTGCAATGCACACAGGAAAAAAGAATACATTTTTGGGGGAAAAGTCCTGTGGTCTGAGAAATAAAAAATTTAAAAAATGTTTGGCCCCTAAGAGTCATTAATTTGTAGGAAAAAGGAAAAAGCTTGGAAAACCAAGAAACCTCCCAATGTGAAAAACAGGGGTGGTGCACATGTTTGGGTTTTTTTTTTTACTGCAGGAGGGACTGGAGCCCTTTACAAAAAAAATGGCATAGAGGAAAGATTTGGGCAATACTGAACAACATCTCAAAACATCAGCCGGAAGCTAAAGCTTTGGGGGGAAATGGGTCTTCCAAATGGGGCAATGCCCCCAGCATATGCCCAAATCAATTTTGGAGCGGCCCCGACAAAACCTGATCTCAACCTATTTAAATTTATGGGCAAAGCTGAAAAGACAGGTGCGAGCAAGGAGACCTACAAACATGGCTCAGTTACACCAGTTCTATCAGGAGGAATAGGCCAAATTTCCTACCAAATATTGTGAGAAGCTTGTGGAAGGATATCCAAAATGTTTGACCCAAGTCATACAGTTTGAGGGCAATGCTACCAAATACTAATGAAATATATGTAAACTTGACTTTGCAGGAAGTAATAAAAATGCCTTAAACATTCTCTCATTCTGGAATTTGGCAAATATAATTAATTTTGGTTCCTAATTGACCTAAAACGGGTAAGGTGTATTCTGATTTCATGTCAGATAGTGAGAAAAACCTGCATGTGTCTTTTTTATATAGTGTACGTAAACTTCTGGTTTCAACGGTATATTGGCTTATTTATACATTTTGGGCGTCATGTATGAAAACTGGTGCAGGCTAGACCGTCTTCTCAGTAGGTTAGTGTAGCATTCGGCAGTATGTATGAAAGTGTCTTACAGCACAGTTGTAAAAACGGTGTCCTGCTCTGAGACAAAAATATGATCCAAAATTTTGTCTTCGTTAATTTAGCTTAATTATGATGTACAAATATGTGAAAGGACAGTATGCAGATCTCTTGTATGATCTTTTTACACCCAGGTCTGTAACAACAAAGGGTATCCTCTACCTCTAGAAGAAAGAAAGTTTCACCATTATCATAGGCAGGGATTCTTTTAAAGGGGTTTTGCCATGAAGTGAGTTCCTTACCTCTTATCTGCTCAGGAGAGAAAAACAAAGCATGCAGGGCATGAACGGCTGCAGGGGGGTGAGCAGAGAGCGAGGAAGAAGGGAGTGTCTGCAATGTTTACTCAAATAATCACATTACAACAAGTGGATTCTCTATACAGCAGACAGCCTCATACACTGCACTTTCTCCCCAGCCCCTTGCAAGCTCCTTCATGTTCCCTGTCATCAGATAAGAAGTGTAAACACGCAAGCACGGCCAGATCAGCTCCTGTCAGTCTCCTGGTCGTGTCTAATGTAAACTTTCAGGAAACTAAGGGCATCTGATTAAGGTTGTATCTCTCACAGGCTTCCCTTTTTGTAATCACATATATTTAGAAAAGTGATTAAATACCAATTTTGGAGGACCCCACGTCAACATTACATCGTGGCAAAACCCCTTTAAGAGTGATGAGACTATGAAACTCATTGCCACAAGAGGTTGTGATGGTGGACCCTGACCAAGTTCAAGAATACTTAGATGCCTTTCTCGAAAAATATAATATCACAGATTATGTAGACTACATTCTGGAGATGGGATGATGATCCAGGGATTATTCGGATTCCCAGATTTGGAATTTAATAATTGGCATCAGTTTCATAGGTTTTTTTTTTTAATTGAACTTGACAGACCTTTGTCTTTTTAAAACCCTATATACTATGAACAAGGTCTGATTGACCAGTGGCAGCATTGGTGACGTTTACTTTTTCCTTCATAACTATATGGGAACTATACTAAACTGTTCACATATGTGCGCACGTTTACACCCATGTGTACAGTAATTTATATACTCTGTTAAAAGGTACTTACACACAGACATGTAATTAAACTGGTTTGCATGCTAATTGATGTTTAATAAGCAGCGTCTGCTGCCGAAAAAAATATCTTAACAAGCGATTTGCAAACAAGGACACCACTAATTATAAGATAAACAATAACTTGCATGTCTGAAAACACCCACAATGTGTGGTTATCATCATATCTCCCCTGATCCATACTGATACTTCCTAGTATAATGCAATGTCCTAAACGGGTGTCTGACCTACTTCATTGGTATTGGCCATTCTTTACAAAAGTGTAAAAAGACAGCTGTTCCTTCATATAGAATACTGTAATATCCTCCGCCCCTTATGTCTCTGGATCAGCACCAACACTTCTGCTCAGGGCAGATCATAGAGGTCCTGGGGGTTATATCCTGGGAGTCCAGCTCTGGATCCCTGGGCAGTCGGCAATGTATAGTTAAAGAGGTTTTGCCACAAAGTAAAATTGATGTGGGAAGCTTGCAAATGAAATAAACATTTTCACCATTCATTATTATTGAACATTCTGCACCGTTTTTGTTTTAGCTGCTCCCATAGTGATCAATTGTTTATAGCTCGTCTCCAGGGGATACAACCAGGGCTGAGAGCTCCTCAGTCCTGGTCGCACATGCTCAGACATCACCTTTCTTCTCAAGCAGCTACTGAGTGTTCAAACCCCGGGTGCGGTCATTGTATTTCCGTTCTCTGAAATCCTTAGTAATTAGTCATATAGTGCAAATAAATAAAAAAGAAACCTCAAATCCGGTTTATGCATTGATAAAGAGAAAAAAAACCCACAGGTTTGGTTCCTGCAGGGATTTGAGCCGAGGACCCTTGTGCCTGGAGTCAAAAACTTTACCTCTCAGTTTCTCACAATGCTTTACATAACAGACCTTTTTACATTTAGGGGAAGGAAAGGCATGGTGAGGTCATCCCCTTGGGTCACATGATATGCAATTCAAACAAATCACACACTCCCCCTTCTGAGCACACAGAGCTGGATGCAGGAGGTATGAAATGAGATTGTGGCAAAACCCCTTTAATAGCTTATGCTCTTTCAGGATAAACCGTTAAAAACAATGAAGCTGCAAGGAGCCATAGTCTTTCAGCCATAGGTCGCATTAGTCCTGCAGCCTACAAGATGTCATGGAAGCGGTTTCATGCAGGTGGTATGATGATGTTCTAGCGTGGCTGATGTCTTATAGCTATTTGTATGTGTTCATATAAAATATTTCATATAATTTCATCTAAATAGACTTTAGCAACTCCACTGTTGTTTTGGCACTGGTCTACTAGAGGAAGTTGGACATGGAGGAGTGGTTTGTTGTGAGGTTATGTGCACCAGGGTCTAAAAAAGTACCAGTGGACCCAGGGTCTAACAAGAATGGTATAGATTTTAAATATTGTTTTGCAGCTTTGATCTCTAACTGGATGTACAACTAGCCTGGCTACACTTAGGGACATAACTAGAATTCAAAGGACCACATAGCAAAATTAGATGGCAAAACTAAAAACAGTATATAAATTATTAGGTGTAATAGAGAACCTACATAGTAGGGTTAGACAGCAGAAAGCCACCAGTGTTATTTCCTACAAAAAGGTAGAGTCGGCAGATTTCTCAATAGTGTCCAACAGTGTAAACTTAGACTAGACAGTCTTACAATGTACCACATTTATCATCGTGTTGATGAATCTGGTGCACGTTAGAACGGTCTAGCCTAACTTCAAGATGCTAATTGTGGTGTATTTTTATGGCGCGGGGCGTCACATGCTAAAAGTCACACCCCCTTTCCATTTAACCTCGCCCTTACACAGATGCCATGCCCCTTTTGTCAAACAAGGCACAGAAGTGTCTAGAAATGGTCTAAGAAAAGATAATAAATGTGGTGTACAACATGTACACTAGAAATCTGCCACAATTGGGCCCCCACAACCTGTGGGCCTATAGCAGCTGTACGGTCATAGTCAGGGACGTAGCAGTCACTGCAGAATCAGGGGGCCCAAAAGCCCTCCTGCCACATAGGAAGACACCTGTAAAAATAACACATAGTAGCTGGGGGGCCCAATGTCACTCTTCACATTGGGACCCAGGAGCTTCAAATTACGCCTCTGGCCATAGCTACACCCATGGCTACACTACTCGCCTTGATTATATGATCCCAGTCTGCTTTCCCTTTTTTGCAATGGTTTATCTTTGCCATCGTTTGTTTGTCTTTCACTATCTCTAAATCTACACTTCTCTTTTCCTGACCTTGCTTGGTTTAATGTGTTGCTTTTTGGAACTCATATAAAAAAATGTATTTAAAATGAAGTAAAAGAGCCCAAGAAACCAAATCATTCACAACTAAGGTATATTTTTTATGGAATTATTCATCCTTTCTGATGAAATGTCATTCAAGTGCAATGATAATAACGACCGACATAAAATTAAATCTGGTTGTGCACGTGTCTGCAGGGGTGCCAATAGGGCAGTACTGCTGTCAGGGGCCCTAATCAAAAAGGGGCCCACTGATATGTTAAAAAATAGGAACTAGCAATGAGTGGGGCCCCATTTGATTTTGCTGTATGGGGCCCTGAAACGGTTAATAGAGGACTGATGGCAGACCTATGTGTCTGTGTAGATCGACTGTGGGTCTATGGGAGAGGAAAAAAAAAAAATCCATTCCGATGTTGGTTACTGCTCCGAAATCATGGCAGGTTTGTTACTATTCCTTAGTGACCTCAATGGGAAAACAGTAGCAGTAAAAAAATATGCAAAAATGCACTTTTTACATATAGTACTACAACCTAGTTTTCCATAAACAGTTTTTATGTTTTTTTTTTTTAATGGTAGGAGTTACTATAAAACTACTAATAATAGCAGAACTATGGGTACATAACACCCACCAATTGTGGTAGTTATTATGACTCCACCGTGCGATGCATGCAGGCTAGGCACCCCGATCCTGTAAAAACCACCATTTTACTGCTGGGTATTTAAAGGAACATAACTCTAGAAAACCCTGTGGCTACAATAGTTTTCAGCAATTTTTTAATGTTCTAGCTTCATCCAGAAGTTGGCGGTCATCAATAATTTCAGGAACTCATACAATACCTTGATTCCCCCACGCCATTACCATGTCCTATCTTGCACCATATGAGAGGAACCTTTTTTCTTAAACTTGATCATGGCCCTTGACAACAGTACTACCGATGCTGCTTGATGGCGCACTGCTTACATCTAATCCTTAGTCTTACAAAGAGAGGAGAGGAGCATACAGAAAAAAAATGTAACAGACTTTTGCCAACTGTTGGGTCAAACCACCACAACCTTCAAGCCAGGAGAGTACCCGTTGGTGACTTGACCAGGGTAGTTTGCCTTTAAAGGGGTATTCTTGTTTCATGGATTAGCTTTAAAGGGGTTTTACCATGTAGGCATTTCATGTCCTGCTGTCCTCTTTTCAGTATCTTCCAAAGGGGATGTATATCAATTGTTTGAACTGCATAGAATGTGACCCAGTATGCTTGACATCACCATGCCTTCCCCCACAGTGTGCTCACTCTAGTCAAAGAAAGATCTGTTTATGGAAACCTGAAATACAAGAGCTGTGAGCCGCTTCAATGTAGAGTAGTGGTTAGCACTTCTGCCTTTCAGCATATGGGTCCTAGGTTCAAATCCCTGCAGGAACCAAACACGAAGGCTTTTCTTCCCCCCTCAATGCACATGCTTTATTGAGGTTTTTCTTTTTTTTATTTATTTGCACTGTTTGACTAATTACTAAGGACAGGAGTAGAATGACAGCACCTGGGGGTTGAACAATCACTCAGCAGTGAGTGTGTGTGATTACTAGATAAGGAATAGACTGACAACAGTTTAGCTGGAGAGGTGATGTCCGAGTATGTGCGACCAGGACAGAGGAGGTAGTCACTGTTCGGATACCCTGGAGAGATGCTGTACACTATGGATCACTACAAAAGGAGTAGCTAACACAAAAATGGTACAGAATTTTTAAAAATGATGAACATGTTTATTACTTAAATTACAGCTTCCCACATAAATTTTACTTGGTGGGGAAACCCCTTTAAACATGTAGGCAAAGTTAAATCATTAATATGACCAAATACATTGCTCTGCTAATTTTGCTTCTCTTTAGCGTTAGGAGCAGATCTTAGGAGCCACTTCTCTCCGCTCTTACGGGCCCGAAGCAGTGGTTGGGATGGTGAGGTCACTTCCTGCTATGTTCCTTATCTTGAAATACTGGAGCTGGTGTCCATTACTTACTGACAAGTTTTAACCCTTTAGAGGAGTGTAGCTTTGTGCACTACAGATTCCAAACCCTCTGCACTTCTGTCATTGTAACAGGAATAGCAAAGCTAATATGGCAATCACTGGTGTAGAACTGCTAACATCCTAATCAGAAAGTGAGAGTCTGAAGCTGGCTGTGGCTTTGTGAAACAGTATGAGACAACCCCTTTTTAGTGCACAAAGCTACAGAGCTCGATGGCTTAAAACTTATTAACTTAGGTAAACAAGCTCGGTATTAGGTATAAGACTCAGCCAGGAGTGACTCAACATGGTTGGATAGCAGCTTGAAGCAAACAAAATAAGAGAAACTTGTGTACATTAGCAGTAGACAAAATCTTCTTTATCTCCTGAACAAAGCAAAATCAAAACAGCAATATATTTGGTAATGTTCTTAATTTATCTTTTCCTATATGCTAAAAACTAATCATTGTGGTGAGAAAACCCCTTTAACTTGTTTTACTATATTTCAGTTGTTTTTGCGAGTAGCAGCCTTGTGCAGATTCATAGCCCCCAATGAGAAAGATGGATGTCAGCTCCGTAGAAGCCATATTTATAAGGGGCTGTTCACACGGCACAGTGCAAATGAATTTGCACCGTTTTCGGGCTGTGCACACGGCCGCTGAGGGACGGATTTTCTCTGTGGTTTGCGGAGAACAGTCCTCCCCCTTCGCATAGACATGTTCATATTCTACCCGAAAAAAGGGAAAATGAACATGTTCTATGTTTTTCGGACTGTAGGCGGGCTGAAAAACTGCCCGGCGGAAAACCCGTGCAGTGGAGACCGCTGCACGGCTTTTCCATAGAGGTCCATAATAAAAGTGGTCACCTGGTTTGCAAGCGGTTTTCATAACTGAAAACCCATGCCGCGGGGACAAGCCCTAAAGGTTTTTTGAACTCACTTAGGACCCTACTACTGCACAAGCAGGAAAGGGCGATAATAGTATTTTATGAAAGAACCACAGTCAGATTCTGGCAAAGCAAGTTAAACCTAATAGGAAGCCATAAAAACTACCAAAACCACAATCTAATTATATAAAAAAAAACTAAATGACTTCTGTGTGACGATAAAAAAAGTACTTTAGCTTACTACAATGCACCTCAGTCAAAATTCTACTTTTCCTTGATCATTAAAGGGTAAGTTTATATGTATTCCGGTTGCTTCATACTATGTTAATGCATATGTTGCAGGTATCCGTCAGGTTACCGTGAAAAAGGTACCCCAGCGAATACCGCAACTTAGCGGCCGAAAATGAGTACAATGGGGCGCTATGGAAAACCCGTGCAGCAGTCCCCACTGCACGGGTTTTCAGACCGGCGGATTTTCTGCCCGCAAAACATTGTACCTGCACATTCTTCCGTCCGGTTTTCGGACGGAATCTGTGCAAGTCAATGTGAAGGGGGAGGGCTTTTCTCCGATCATTGCAGAGAAAGGCTGTACCCCCGCGGCCGTGGGGACGGCCGCAAAACAGGGCGCATACCGGTTGGATAAACCGACCGGTATTTGTCTCTTGCCGTGTGAACGCACCTTTATCTGGGTTTTTTGGGGACTTTTCCAGCACATGACAGAAAAAAACCCAGCAGGATGTCCGCGACATGTGAATTTACCCTTAGGCATTGTTCACACGGCTTATTGCCGACATAATAGCGGGGATGGATTTCGCCCTGCAATTATGCCGACACCTTGCAGTGGGGTGGCGAGCTGCGAGCATCACCCCTGATGAAGCCAGTTTAGCTAGTGAAACATGTTGGGGAGGTCAGGCATGACGTTTTAAATTGTTATTTCTCACCTCTGTCTACAAGTGTCACCCGCTGCAGAGGGTGTCAAAGGGGGCCTTATTTGTCTTGTGTCCATTAGATTAGGGACGATTGCCCAAGGAGGAGGCTAGGGATCCGTCACTGGAGTTAATTAATTGCTGTATACATAAGGCTTTCCTGTTGGTAGGTGGGGTTCCACTGGACTTGATAATGGAAAAGGAGCTATTCCTTCCTTCAGAAGTAGAAAGGGTTAAATGGTGAGGTTAGAAATCAGGTTTTTAAATAGTGTGTATAGAGGTTAAGAGATATACATAATAAAAGTTTACGTTTTAGTGTTTTATAGATAGAGTAACTGATAGAGTTTAAGTTTGCCTATGGCAAAATAGTAAATATAGTGATCAGTAGTCACTCTCTGTTCTCTTGTGAGATTCCCATTTTTTTTGAGACTATTTGACATGCATTATCCACGGCACGTATCCCGCCGGGATAATGTGCATGTCACTTTCTCCCTCCTCGGCGTATTCGCCGAGCGGGGAGGAGAGACGGAATCCATAGTTCTCTATGAGAACTATGGATTACCGTAATGCCTGGCATGGATTTCAGCCGTATTGTAGCGCAAATACGGCGTGCAATACGGCTGAAATCCGTGCCCAACTCAGCCGTGTGAACGAGGCCTGCTCTAAATTATCAATCAAGGGATCTTGCTGGTTATGGGAGTCAGATGGTAAGAGATCATTTACATGCATCTGATCTACAAAGTCACGCAGCCATAAATCCAAAACATTTTTCACTAGGGCCTCAAGAAGTTGGTTAGAGAAGTGCACATTCTCCTGGGTTTTGCATGGACATGTTTTACCTGAAAAACAAGCTCTGTCACATCACTTGAAGGACAGGCAGCAGAAACCAATTTTTTTTTTTCTTACAGTAGAAAACTTGAGACCTAAAGCAGAAACATTTAGGATTCCACGTACAAACCAATTTTAACTCAAAGAAGCTTCAGGAATCAAAAGAAAAAAATAAGTATCAAACATACAGAAAACACAGACACAGGGATAAAAAGACAAAGGGAGGCGAATTAGCATGGAGGCAGAATTAGAAGGTGAAAGTGTCTGACACTACAATAGAACGTGATCCACCATCCTGAAGATTTGCATTTCAAATTTATCCAACGTTGAATCAGACTATAGTAATTAAGGCTGGCATTTCCATAGCGTTTGTATATGTCTTATATGCGGTTTCATAAAAGAATATAAAATGTGCTATCTTTAAAAGGGGTGTTCCTAACATAAACACGCCTTTTTTTACAGGTCGGCTCATAGCTTGCTACGAGCCGACCATGTTACAGAATGTGGAGTGCGGTGCTTGTAGCTGTCTTGCCCATTCATTTCTATGGGGGTTCCAAATATAGCTGAGTGAGTGTGCTGAGTTATATTCAGATCTCTCACACAAATGAATAGGGAAGACGGCTGCAAGCACTACTCTCCTCATGATCAGATTGTAGCTAGCTAGGAGCCGACCTGTAACAAGGAAGTGAATTCGTGGGAACACCCCTTTAAATAGATACTATTGGGCAAGTTTCCATGTGTATAGCCTGCATTTAACATATGCAGGACATATACATTTAACACAATGTATATGTCCCATTGTGTGCTCATGTTTTTACGGGAGAGAATTCTGTAGCATGTAGATAAGAATTGTAACATGTATTAGACTGTAAATATCTGCAGCGAATCTACATGTGAATTGGGCCTTAGGGTCTGCCCACACGACAAGCATTTCCAATCAGAAATCCACGCGGATTCGGATTTAAAAACCGGCTGTAAAACCATCCTTCTAGACCTCAATGGAAAATCTGCATTGTAGTCCATGCTACACGGATTTTCTGGAGGTCGGATTTCTAAACGACAGTTTTCTCAAAAAACTTAGAACACGTTCAATCTGTCACTTTGAAAACGGTTGAAAATTTACTATTGAAGTCAATGGGATGGCATGAAAAAAACATCTAGAAAGCTCTGCGCGTGTTTTTTTTTTTTTTTTTCCCTACGTGGATCCGCATCCAAAAACTCAATAGTGCTCTATGATGCAAAAAACTATTGAAAAACAGAATCAGAAAACCTTGTCTAAATCCGACGGCGTTACGCTACAAAAACCAAAACAGAGTTCAAAATCCTCAGGTTCTTGTGTAAAATACTGTTGAAATACTCGAACAATGCGGTTGGAGTTACCCTTAGGCTAGGTTCACACGGTGTATTTGCAGGGCGTAATTACGCCCCGCAATTACGCCGTGTGACCGGGGGCGGGGCGGGAGCGGGGGACTGAGCAGGGGGCCGGCACTTCGCCGGCCCATAGACTTGAATTGCTAGCAGCGCGTATTTGCGGCTAGTAATTCACATGACAATTATCTCCCTGCCCGGCGGCTTCGCCGGGCAGGGAGAGGAGACGTAATCCACAGTTCTCTATGAGAACTGTGAATTACCGTAATGAATGGGCCGTTTTCGGCCCGTAATAGGCGCACTCCGGCGCGTAATTACAGACCGAAATACGGCCCATTTTAAGCCGTGTGAACATGGCCTTAGAGTCAGTCCAGACTAACGTTCCCAGGGTAATATCTGCACATGCAGAGTTTAATAGAGTATAGGGCAAATGGTTCGAAAGTCAGCTCCAAATAAGGTTGTTTTCTGCTAGACCTTTGGAGACCTGATAAATTACAGATTTCATTACTCTGTCAGAGCTTGGGCCCACCAAAGGATTTTGGCACTCTGATTTTTTACAACAAATCTTAAATTGAACTTAAATATAACTAGAATCTTTGTGGTCGGACTGTGAAAAAGGATTCCCTCATTGTTAGGAGTCACTCCTTTGAAGAAATAGCTATTTATCACTTTACAAAGCAACTCCTTACTCGTATGAATACCAAATAATGACAACTTAAGGGGACTCGGTAAAAATTGTGTTTGTAACCTAAGCTGGACAATACACAGAAATGAGATATTCTTTTATAACGTTTCATGCCTAGTCGATAAAATAAAATCAGCCGTTGACTACCTAAGGCACTCATTTTTTTTTTAAAGAAGGTTACAGCCATATCTCCCATAGAAATAAGTGAGAAGGAGGGCTGAAAATGCTGACCCCCTCATTGTCATATACGGTCAGCTTATAGCTAGCTATGAACCAACCTGTGAAGCGGATGTTCCTTTGCAGAAACACCCATTTAATTGCCGTTTCCAATCCGGTGTACCCAAGTTTTATTAATAAAAGAGTCCACCATTAAATGTGTTTCTTTTCTCTCTTGTTTGGTGGATTACAATGAATGGAACTGTATATCCTTTCATACCACTGAGCACCTTGAACACATGCTATAAAGCAATCACCTGAACACATATCGGTGGTAAATTATGTAAAATATTTTGCCAAATTTTTGTTTTTATTTCGGCAGTCCAATACAACTAAAAATGGCGTAACTATATGCAAGTCACAAAAACTTTTTCATTTAACACTTTTTACATTACCTCACATATAAATTGCAATATGATATTTGTAATATATGTGATTACATGTATTCACTGCAATGTACAATACGTAGGCAGCACGTCGACTGCTTTGAAAATTAGAATCTGACGACATTTGTCAGATATTCGGAAACCCTCAACAATTGGCATTTTAATGGCTTCTAACCATTTTATAGATGTTCAGAATGGCAATAATTCAGGCTTTGTGTTCTCAGGCATTGAAAGGGTGTTTAAACCTATTAGGGGTGGTGACCATCATAAAAAGTTATTGAATACAGAAACGGGGGATTTACCAGTTGAGATCACGACACCCCGAAGGTTTGAATAAGAGACATGATGTTTTTTTATCAATATTAATGGTAAGGCAATGTTCACACGGCTTATTGCCGACGTAATTGCGGGGACGGATTTCGGCCCACAATTACGCCGGCTGCCGTGCTGCGGGGGGCCAGCAGCTCGCCGGCCCCATAGACATTCATTATCCACGGCGCGTACACGCCGTAAATAATGTCCATGTCACTTTCTCCCCCCGCGGCGGATTCGCCGAGTGGGGAGAAGAGACGAAATCCACAGTTCTCTATGAGAGCTGTGGATTATCGTAATGACTGGGACGGATTCCAGCCGTACTGCAGTGCAAATACTGCGCGCAGTACGGCTGGAATCAGTCACAGAATAAGCCGTGTGAACAGCCCCTTACCGTGAATGTTTTTGTTTTTAACAAAGTGAAATTTTAAATGTTTGTCTGTAGCGCGGAGAGACAACGGTTAATCCCCTTAGTTTCGCATTCACGTGACCGGACATATGCCTATAAAATCGTGACGCCGATTGTGTATAACACGCTATGATTAAGGAAACAACTTCCGAAACGCGTTATCGTTATTTGCAGTATCATCTGGGTAACAAAAAATAAAGTGTATTTTTTACTTTTTGCACCTATCTGGACCCAAGCTGGAATTCTTTTGATTCATATTACCAGATTTCTTCTGATCTGTCTGTGCTGTCTCCAGGGGTGGAACACTAGCGGTGAGCTGTATCTATTTTTTGTCTATGTGGAGCTATAAAATACTGTCAATCTCAAGCTGTAGAAAAAACACTTTTGTAGAGCAGGGCAAGCTAATTTCACTTTACATCAGCTGCTGCTTATGTCTACATAGTCTCAGTGCAAATAGTAGGTAATGACAATGATTGCTCTATTCTCGCCACAGCGATAGGTAAGATTATACTAGAACACAAGTAATACATGAAAGGAAATTCGGGTGATCTTTTCTGCACTGGAGAGGAGGGGTGTTTCTTCACACGTTTTGGGTTATGGTGATGATATTTACTCTTCTGAAACCAGAGGCGAGCAGAAAGAAGTACCATCAAGAAATCTCCTCACAGCTGTGCTACCAGAGCTCACAGAAGGAAAGGTGGAGAAAGTAATGTACATAGGGAATCTTTAAAAAGTTATACAAAAGACCAACCACCCAATTGTAATCATACTAAAAAAAATCCATATAATAGTCACATATTTCTTGTCAATATGTGAGAAAAAAAATTGCAATGGTAGTGCCATTTAAGGCCCTGTGTGTAACACTTATGTATGAAGGAGTATTGCCCAATGTTTCCCGCCACCGGAGGACACTACGTGTGCTACTGGTTCGGCACACAAAGGCATACCTTGCCAATTGATTCTCATTATAAAAAAAAAAAAATTAAAAAAAAAATTAAAAAGTACAGTGTATGTTCTGTTGTGGGATGCCTCCAAGATAGAGAAGTTGTCCAGATTTCCACATGGACTTCGGCGTGCAATCCAGGATTATTCGGAGCCAAAATCTGCATGAATTCTGCCTCTGATGCAAATATACCAAATGGGAATCGGTGCCATAGTTAACAGTGTGAATTTTTAAACCCACAATGCAAGAAAATGATTGACGTGAACCAGTGGTGAGAAGCAAGGATACGGATAAGCTTCATTGATTGGGGCTTTTATCTGCAGCAGAAATCACCTCAGGTGTCTGCAATGAATGATTTCTATGGAAAAAGCCATGTTGTACGCAGGGATAAAAACTTTTCATTCACACATTCAGTTTAACCCTTCGTCAGCACAGCGAGCAGCAATAATCTCACTGCTAATTGTTAGATCCATTTTGGGGACTAACAGAGCGGAGCCCAAGACGGATCCCTAAAGCGCTTGTAACATGGAGTGAAAATTTCGTGTGAACAAGCCCTTAATGAGCATAAAAATACTATGACACTGAATGTCCCTGCATGTGTAACCCTAGACTCATGTAGTGACACCGAAGATGGACCTCCAAATCAAAAGATCAAATGGAAGCAAGTGAAAGATATATTCAAAGACAGACAGCCCTGTCTGAACCATGAGAATTTCATAGATACCGATACCAAGCTGTGGTCAGGGGACAGGTTGGGTGACACTGATGTCACAGTATGACAAGATGTCACACCCTACCGGCTGCTTTGATTTACCCCTTAATAAGCTGAGCCAGCACAGGAAAACAATACTTTTCTTCTTAACTGCTATAGATTTACAGTACACAGCGGTAACTGACAAAATACACTGGATGACTTAAAAGTATTGTACACTAACACTACAGCAATGACAGCTATTGTAATGTCCTGCGCCAGAACAAGATCTAATAATGTTTAGACATAATGTTCACACATCGGATTTTGACACAGATTCCAGCTTGGAACCCATGTCAGAATGATACTTTGCAGAACATATGTGGCCAGTTCATTTGAATGGGAAATCTGCAATCTGAACTGCGGCACAGATTTTTCTACTGGGGATTTGAAATCTGTGACGTTGGAAAAAAAAAAAGTTAATAAAAAGTAGTGACCAGTCCCTTCTTTGACTGGATTCTGCATCAGGTAGCTGAGACATGGATGAACTATATTAAAGGGGTTTTGCCATGAAGTAAAATTGACGTGGGAAGCTTCAAATGAAATAAACATTTTCACCACTTAGCATTATTAAAAATTCTGGACTGTTTTTGTTGTAGCGGCTCCTTTAGTGATCCATTGTTTACAGGTCGTCTCAAGGGGATATGACCAGGGCTGAGAGCTCCTCCGTCCTGGTCGCACATGCTCAGACATCACTTCTCTCAGGCAGCTACTGAGTGTTCAAACCCCAGGTGCTGTCATTCTACTCCCATCCTCTGTACTCCTTAGTAATCAGTCAAACAGTGCAAATAATTAAAAAAAGAAACCTCCATCAGGCATGTGCATTGATAAAGAGGAAAAAAACGAAACCCACAGGTTTGGTTCCTGCAGGGATTTGAACCTAGAACCCTTGTGCCTGGAGGCAAAAACTTTACCTCTCAGCTACTCACAATGTTTTACATAAACAAAACTTTCTTTGACTACAGAGAGGAAAGGCCTGGTGATGTCAGCCTGCTGGGTCACATGATATGCAATTCAAACAAATCACACATGCCCCTTCTGAGCACACAGAGCTTAAGAGCTGGCTGCGGGGAGGTATGAAATGAGATTGTGGCAAAACTGCTTTAAATAGGGCTAATCCATACTGAAATCTGTGGCAAAAACCAAAGGATATCACCACAGCTTTCTGCGAGAAACATTTCTTTTTTCTTTGCGATCATTTATTTTAATACAAAAACACAATGGCACCCCTTTAACCCAAAAGGCATTATAAAAAAAAAAAAAAAAAAAAGTCCACATCCCTCTGGTCCCCAGTTTCGGCACTGCGTCTCTCCCAGGACTTTACCTTCTGCACAGAGAATCATCTCTGTAGCTGTCAACGGCTGCAGCGGTACATGTGGCCTTTCATAACTTCACCATTTGGCATTGAACAAGCTCAAAAACATGGATTTATAGCAGAGTCGCGTGAAAACCGGGGGAGCAGGGAAAGGTGGGTATAATTTTTTTTCTACTTTATTGGGGGCCCTCGAGCTGCTTGTTTGATTTTGTCATGAAATCCTTATTAAAAATCCGTCGTGTGAACGTACCCTTAACGGGTTTTCTGGTTACTTCCAGGTCTAAAACCAGTTTCATATCCGACTCTGTGGTTCTGTTCGGAGCCTTTGTCGCAAATTCTATCCAAAAACAACTGTGCTGTTTATCCTTTTAGGACAATACAATGGAAAGTCTATTTACATCCATTACGAAATGGATCCCGTTCCAAACGGAAGCTCTAACACAGATATGAGCCTGGCTATGAGCTGCCTCAGACCCAGAAGTTACCAGTTGGGAAACCTCATCAAGGAAATAGCCAGATGGAATCCACATGGAAAGTGGCCTGTGGTGCAGATTACAGTTCTTCCTCATCTGCTACAATGTTGCTTTTTAATTTTTTTTAATATTAAGGCCTTGTCCCCACAGCACCGGTTCACGGACGTTTTTTTCCGCCCGCAAGACATTCTACATGCACATTCTTCCGAATCTGTGCTTGTGAATGTGAAGGGGGAGGGCTTTTCTCCGCTCATCGTGGAGAAAAGCTGCCCCTCCCCCTTCCCCCCGGCCGTGTGCACGGTACACAAACCGGACAAATACCAGTTGGATAAACCGACCGGTATTTGTCCCTTGCCGTGTGAACGCGCCCTAACAGTTGTAGTTAGCTAAGAGCCAACCTGTAACATGGAAGTACGTTCATGGAAACACCCCTTTAAGTAGACGCCAAGCATAGGGCTCAATTGCTGTGTGCAGAGAGCCTCAACTAGATTTAAGGGGTTGTCCAATAATTCAAAAAAGCGTCTATGGGTCAGGGAGGAATTAACCCCCCCCCCCCCCAAAAAAAAAGAACAACCTCAAAAAGGATATGCCCACCATGCACTTAGAAAGCTTTATTGATATGATATGCCATCAAAGTTTGATAAGTGTGGGTCCTACCTCTGGGACCTGATCTTGAAAGTTTGGGCTCAGACTAGAGAGCTAGTTGCATTTGCACGCTACTCTCCATTCAGTTCTATGGGAGTTCAGGGTACAGCCGATCACACAGCTCACCTGTACTCAGAACTCGCATAGAAGAGGATGGAGAGTCGTGTGCAAGCCCAACTTGCTCTCCATCGACACTTTTGGGGGCCTGATAGGTTCAGGTCCCATAGGTAGGATCCACACCAATCAGACTTTTCTTCTTATCTCATTAATATGCCATCTTAATACATGGTGGGAACATCATTCATAGGGTTGTTTTTTTTTTTTTTATTAACCTCTCCCTGACTCACAGATGCTTTATTAAATTGATGGACAACCCTAACCTGGTGCATGTCCCAGAGGTTGGATCTGCACCTATCAGACATTGTTTGCATATCCTATCAATATGCCATCTAAGTACATGGTTTGAACACTCTTTATAAGGTTGTTTTTTTTTTTCTTTTTTGTTGGGGGGGGGGGGGGGGGGTTAACCCCAACCCACAAATGCGTTTTTTGAATTGATGGACAACCCCTTTAACCCGTTGCATGTCACAGAGGTGGGATCAGCACCTATCACACTGATGACATATCCGATGGATATGCTATCAATGTACATGATGGGAACACCCCTTTTTTTAACTCACCTGCTCCATTCCAGCACCACCATTACTCACCGCATATGATGTCACGTGATGCACATGCTGATCATATAGGAAGAAATGGCTGAACCCAGTGATTGGATATAGCTGAATGTGACTTCATCAGCGGGGAGCACTGATCCTGCCAGAATGAAGGTTTTTTTTTTTTTGGTTTTTTTTTTTTAAAGCCCCTTCCCCAATCTTCAGAGACAGTGTTTTAAACTAATGGACATCCCCTTTAAATGGTGGCCTGATTTTTTGCCAATAGTCACAAGATAACATTTTACATGAATTTATACTAGGTTCACATCACGTTGGACCACGCTGCAGAACATGTACGTTACTACTAAGTGTATCCCAAACACCGTTTTTTTCATATGTTTGATGTCCGTTTTTGTCAAACTAGCTCCTCTATTGGCTGTCACCTGTTTTCCCTGCAATCTGATTGGGGAGGTTTATATTTTTATGCTGGATACAAATGGATATGTTTACAAACACGAGCAAATACACTCGTCTACAATTTCCATTGGCATACAATAAGGCTATGTTCACACGACGTAATTGCGGCACGTACAGTACGCCGGGTGATTTGGGAGTTGTGCTAATCAGCGTGTACTCCCGAAGCACGGCTCCTTTGACATGCATCACTTGTAGCGCGTAATCGCCGCGAGTAATTGACGTCACTTATCTCCCCGCGCATACAATACGATCGTATTGTACGCGCAGGGGAACGAGGCGTAATCCAAAGTTCTCTACGAAAGCTGCAATTACGGCACGCATCTCGCCATGTATTAAGCGCAAATACGCGGCGAAATGGACGCTGAAATTACGTCGTGTGAACATACCCTAATAAAGAAGAAAAAAAACAACATACTGTAACGTATATGTTTTTGTTGAACTTGAAAAAGGCACTGCACCCCGCATCTTCCAAAAAAAGGATATGACGGAAGTTCATGAAACGGATACCAGACATATACTGTGCCGATACGTCCAGCCATAAAAGTCAATGCATATGATGAGAACCACAATTGAGTGAACAATTTTATTTTAAAAAATGTGGGCGTGGATTATCATGATGTGAACCCAGCCGTACCTAACAAGTAAACCTATGCTTATCTGCAGGACTGGGACAAGGTATTCTTTTGCCCTACTCCCCCAATGGAAAATACAGCCCAATCCATGCCTCCTTGCACTCCCTTCCTGCCTGGGATGAAGTGGTGCCCTAGGCGGTTGCCTACTTTCGCCTACCCATCGTCCCCGCTCTGCTTATAAGTAAGACCTTTTACAGGACCTCAGAAAGTTGCTGCACATGGAAAGGATCACATATCTCGCCAAACCAATGCATATTTTAAAAACCCCAAAGCCAACGGAAGGATTTATTACGGAGACCACCCCCTAAAATGCTGATTAGATCAGAACTTATACCAATATTTCTACTTTAACCTTAGCATTCGGTTACACTAAAGTCAGACCACAATCCCACCTAATAATAGCGAACACGACGACACAGAAATCGCCCTTGGGATGCAGCGATCGCTTAGTCGCACCACATTGCGATCACAGGTCGCACCAGTCGCCCTAAAGTTTAGGTTCAGATGCAGTCTCTTACCCCAGGCCAGGAATTCTGTCACATTCTTGTCCCGTCGAAGAGGGGGCGCATTGCATTCTTGACACAAACAAACCAAGACGTCTAGAAGGGTCTCCACACTGAGGGAGTCGCAGTCGCCTCCAGAGGGGCCTTTGAGCACCACTTCCTCCAGCTTCTTCAGTCTCTTTTCTACCGACATCTTGAGTTTTTTTGCTTTACCAGTTTGTTACTGGTGTAGTCCCAGTTTAAAGTTCCACCAAAGTGAAGAATCTCCACTATTTACAACATGTCCAAACGTCCTCACGAGACGGAAGGTTCCTCTGAAGATCCTTGGACTCCAGCAGTCTTTAAAGTTTTAGGCTACCATGAATTCAATCTCACAAGGCAAACACGGTATACAGCTAATATGTGCTATATCCTGCACTGCTGGGTGTGTAGCCGTGCAGGTCCCATGTCTGTGTGTGGCTCTGGATGAGTAATCTTACAGTCACAGCAGCTGACATCTACAATGTAACCACCATGGTGTGAGGGTGCTGTGCCTGTCATGCACATACATGTCTGTGGCAGTGACACCCTGCAGCAGCAGTGCCACTCAGCAGGGACATGGTGGTCACTCTCCTCAGCATGCAGGCTCTCACCCACCTCAGTGTGCAGGTGAGGGCGCCCCTGTATGTGGCTATGTATGGGCTGCAGGGCGGACAGGGCTCATCTCTCTCCTGGCGCAGCCTGAGCTCTTCCTGTAATTGTTGCAATCGGCTCTCTCCTTCCCTCACCTGCACAAGCCCCGCCCCGCACACGGGAGGGGCGTGGCCAGAGCGCTCACCTGGAGGCCACGCCCCCTCCCGTCTTGTGGCCGCGGCCAGGTATCCGATTGCTCAATGTCCATGTGAAGTCACGTGGCGGGTGAGACGTGTGAGGAGCCGCAGTGATAGGACTCGGGTGCACGGAGCGGGCGGGTCAGGGCCGCGGCAGGAATATAGGACTGACATTGACCCGTGTGATAACGTGACGACTTCTTCTAGTTTATGTCGTCACTTTATGACGTCATCCTGAGAATGGGAGATCTGCTGCGGCCCCGACATTGTCTCTACAGGGAACTGCAGTCGCCCCGTTTACTAGAGAGCTGTGCTGTAGGTCCTCTGTCCACCTAGTGGCTGCAAGGGGTGGCAGTCCTGAGCTCTGTGACCTCAGGGACCCCACCCGGAATGGCCCACAGGGGGCCCCAGGGAATAGGAGGGCAGAAAAGAATCAGAGGCAGAAAGCCAAAGGTGTGTGCAGTCATGTACAGTGTTACAGAATGGGCCCCAAAAAACCATTGTACTGATGGGCCTCAAGAATTAACTCCTCTGGTGGGCCCCAAGAATCAACTGCACTAGTGGGCCCCAAGAATCAAGTCCACTGGTGGGCCCCAAGAATCAAGTCCACTGGTGGGCCCCAATAATCAAGTCCACTGGGGGGCCCAAAGAATTAATTCCACTGGTGGGTCCCAAGAATCAACTCTGGTGAGCCCCAAGAATCAAGTCCTTGGGGGGTCCAAGTAGTTGGTGTCCTCAAGTCCACGGTGGCAAGAATCAAGTCCACTGGTGGGCCCCAAGAATCAAGTCCACTGGTGGGCCCCAAAAATCAAGTCCCCGGGTTGGCCCCAATAATCAAGTCCCCTGGTGGGCCCAAATAATTAACTCCACTCAGGGGCGTAACTATAGAAGCCATGGCCCCATAGCAAACTTTTGGTTGCCCCCCCCCTCTGAACCCACACCATGTCCAGGACATGCTTTTTGATAATGTAGAAAATTACAAGGGGCAAATACCCCCTTTCTTCACCTCATACGTACCAATCAAACCCCATATACAAAACCACTTTACAAAAACGCTATTAAAAAGGCCCTGATTTATACCCAGAACGACCAAAAAATTCCCACAACTAGTGAGAAAAATACCCTCACTATTTGATCAGTACCAAAGCCATACTGTCTAATAAAAATAATTTTTTAAAAATTAGTGCCCAAAAAAGTGGTTTAATAGTGTCACAGGCTTGCAGATGTTTAACCACCTACAGGGGAATTAGTGGAGCCACCGTGTACACGGGCTTGAGGATGTTTTTTCCCCATAAGTGCCCATTTATGGTAGACAGAGGTCACAGGTCTGCAGAGTATATACCCCTACAGTGCCCATTATGGTAAGGAACAATGTAAAAAAGGTTCTGCAGAAATTTGTTTAATACTTTTTAAGGGGCCCCTTTTTTATTAGTGGTAAAGACACCCCCCATTTTTAACAAAAACTTCAACTGATTTTCCCCCACCGGGGCTATAGGGGGTTTTTTGGGCGGGGCGGGGTTTTAAAGTGGGTTTTGGGGGCCCCAAATGGAGGTTTTGGTAGCCAAAAGTGCCCTTTGGCAGGGGTTTAGGTAGTATAGGGAGCCTACAGGTAGACAGGGGGTTTGGTGGGCTAAGGGGCCATATGGGAGGGGTTTTGGTAGCAAAGGGGCCCCATAAAGTGCCGGCAGGCTTGTGGGGGTATACAGGCGGTTTGGGGGGTATACGGAGGCAATTTTGGGGTTTTTGGAGGATATGGGGGCTGTCAGGCGGGATTGGGGGCTGTATAGGCAGGAGGCATTGGGGGCGTATGGCAGGCAGGCATATAGGGGGTGTTAGGCAGGGAGGAAAAAGGGGGTGTAAAAGGGAGGGGGAATGGGGGCTGTAAAGGCGGCGGCAATATAGGGGTGTATAGGGGGAAAAGGGTATGGGGGTGTTTTGGCGGGCAGGGTTTAGGGGGGTGTATAGGCAGGCAGGATTAGGGGGTGTAAGGGGGCAGGCTATGGGGTGTAA